>JAXLNS010000180.1:0-52426 GCA_037215915.1 Pantherophis vulpinus | reverse complement strand
CCACTGGTGGCAAAGAGCCGGAGGGCCTCGTTCCAGTGGGACTGCATCATGGCCTGGAACTGGCTGGAACTTGCATTCCTGCAGGTCTTCCCTCTGCTTGGAAAGCCTATGCTCCTAGTCCTCAGTGAAGTGCTTCTTCTGAGCCTCCTTCTTGGTCAGATCCAATTTGAACTGTTTTGCCAACTCTTTCTCGTGGTGGCTGCTTAGCTCCAACAACTGCTTCCTGGTGGGGCCCTAAGGAGCCCGGGCGGGCAGGCGAGGAGTGGCGGGGAGGGGCGAGTAGAGGCCTTCGAGGTGCCCCTCGATGTGAGTGACATCGAGTTGGCCACGCCCACCCAGTCACATGACCACCTGGCCACGCCCACCCAGGCGCTCATTAGGCAGATCGTATTAGTGGTCCGCGGGATTTAAAAATTATGAAGTTAGTGGTCCCTGAGGTCCGAAAGGTTGGGGACCCCCTGATTTAGAGGGTCTCTAGAGCCACCAAGAACGTTAATAGGCCACACTTTCTGTTAACCTCACTTTAGAAAAACCTGGATCTATTTTTGCCAAGAGTTTCTTTTAAGCACCACACCACACTAATCCCCCCCCCCATTCTTTCCCCGTTCTTTCTTTAACTCCCAAACTTCTTGAATGCCACATAAAGGCAGAATACCTGTTTGAATATTAATCGGTAGGCAAACCTTCATCGGAGTCGATTCAAATTGCCCTTTCATCTTTTTTTTTTCACCTGCAGACTTCTGGAGGTTAAGCCTATACAAATACTAACATATTAATTGGATTTGCCATCGTATGTGGTGGCGCGCGGCTGTTTTGTTAGTCTATCGGTTGCAGTGTTGTTCTTTTGTTTCAATGCGTCCAGTTACCCATCTTCCCCACAGCTTTCTATCTCCCCCCCCCTACTTTTCAGAGTCAGCAATCTTGTTTTCATTGAGCTTTTTGGAAGAAAAGGGAGCTTGTGAGTGGATGGTTCTCTTTTGGCAGTTGTTAGTTGCAAAAGTCGTGTCCGACCCATCGCGATCCCATGGACCACGTTCCTCCAGGCCTTCCTGTCCTCTACTATCCTCTGGAGTCCATTTAAGCTCACAGATACAAGCGAGATGGTTATAGTCATAAGTGGGAAGAGATAGAATAGTAAGGAAGAGAATAATAATAGTAATACAGGCTTAGTAAATTATATGAAAGTGTTGTGGGAATTAGTTGTTAAGCAGAGTGATGGCATTCAGGAAAAAAACTGTCCTTGTGTCTACCATGTTTCCCCGAAAATAAGACCCTGTGTCATAATTCTTTGAACCCTGAAATAAGCGCTTGGCCTTATTGCCATGCACCCAAAAGCCCGATTGGGCTTATTATCAGGGGTGTCTTATTTTGGGGGAAACAGGGTAATTGTTCTGGTGTGTCTTTGTTTCGTAGAAGGCTGGCTGTTGAGTGGCAGAAGCCTGGATAGCTCAGCAGACTAATGCATTGTAATTTAACTCCAGCTGTCTGCAATTAGTAAGTTTGAATCTTGCCAGGCTCAAGGTTGACTCAGCCTTCCATCCTTTCTAATGTAGGTAAATTGAGGACCCAGTTTGTGGGGGCAATAAACTGACTTTGTAAAAATATACAAAAGAATGAAGGCTATTGCTTAACACATTGTAAGCCGCCCTGAGTCTCTGGAGAAGGGCAGCATATAAATCAAATTAAAAAAAAAAAAAAGCCAGAACTGGGTGTCTGGATGCCCTTTTAGGGCCCTCTCTAGCCCACGGCTTCTTTGCTCTCCAAGTTGTGTCTGGTTCATCTCTGATGTTGATTGATTTTCCTCCTGGCGATTTGGATAGAAGTTTTACTTCGACTCTTCCTGAAGTTGTGTCTTACAGCTGTGCAGTAATCAAAAGAGAAAAAGAAATTCAGAGCAGGCCTGGAATCATAGAGCAGCTGGTCCCTCCTTAATTCAGGGGTGAAATCCAGCAGGTTCTGGAGAACTGGTAGCGGAAATACCACCTCTGGCTGGCCCCAGAGTGGGGTGGGAATGGAGATTTTGCAATATCCTTCCCCCAGGAGTGGGGAGGGAATGGGGATTTTGCAATATCCTTCCCCTGGAGTGGGGAGGGAATGGGGATTTTGCAATATCCTTCCCCTGGAGTGGGGTGGGAATGGAGATTTTGCAGTATCCTTCCCCTGGAGTGGGGTTGGAACGGAGATTTTGCAGTATCCTTCCTCTACCACGCCCACCAAGCCACGCCCACAGAACCGGTAAGAAAAAAAAAATTG
Organism: Pantherophis vulpinus; assembly: GCA_037215915.1. Taxonomy (NCBI): domain Eukaryota; kingdom Metazoa; phylum Chordata; class Lepidosauria; order Squamata; family Colubridae; genus Pantherophis; species Pantherophis vulpinus. The sequence goes on along the minus strand of JAXLNS010000180.1, from coordinate 50,173 downwards.
GATTTCACCACCGCCTTAAATCGCCGCCTTAAATCAAGCTGTCCTGGGATCAGTTTCCTAAGCCCAAGAAAGGATGCAGCTTATTTAATGGAGTTGCCAATAAATGTAATAAATTAAATGTAAACCCAGCTAAGATTTTCCGATTTCCTGCTATCTGGCCTTTTTAAAATAGAGGTTGAACTTGTGACTCTTTCCGAGGAAGGGAAATGTTTTGCCCCTGAATTACGCTTCCTTTCCACCCGCTTATTCTCCTCCTTCCTCTTCCCCTTTCTGTTTACGATTTTCTTTCCCTAAGTGGCTTTTCAGTTTCCCCTTTACAACTCCAGAGCAGGAGTTGTAAATAAAGGAGAATATTTGTAGCTCCGGGTTGATGTGATGATGTCTGCAAGGAATCAAGCAAGCCCAGAGAGCACCAACGACCCCTCAACTCCAAAGTGGTTGTAGTTAGTCTTACTTTAGTACCAACTTTCTACTCTTCCTTGTGCCGAGCCGCAGATGGAAGTCACACCTCGAGCCGGTTTACAACAGCGGCCTGAGTGCATTAAACTTAAATTCATACCCAGCTAGCACCCTCGAACGCAGGTGTAAAATCTACGAGTCCATAATCTATTTTATTTTATTTATTTACTGGTTCGATTTATATGCCGCCCTTTCTCCGGAGACTCAGGGCGGCTTACAATGCGTTAAGCAATAGCCTTCATACTTTTGTATATACCTGCTTAGTAGGGCTTTCGTCCACCCCTAAACGGTGTTCTTTTTTTTATACAAAGTCAGTTTATTGCCCCCACAATCTGGGTCTTCATTTTACCTACCTCGAAAGGATGGAAGGCTGAGTCAACCTTGAGCCTGGTGAGATTCGAACTCGCAGTAATTGCAGGCAGCTGGTGCTACTTAACAGCGCTTTAGTCTGCTGCGCCACCAAGGCTCTTAATCTAACTCTCTCCACTGGTCCAAATTCAGCAAATGATTGGGTTTATACTGTTGTTCGTATGCTTGAAATAAAGAGCCCCACCGCCTTCTACCAAGTCAGGCTGTTTATTCTAGCAGTGCTAGTCCTCAAGGATTGCAGCCTTTCCATTACCGTACCCTTTTAATTGAGGCTTTTTTTTCCTTTCTCACACACGGGTAGTCCTCGATTTAACGACCGCGATTGAACGCCAGGTTTCTGTTGCTAAAGCGAGACAGTGGTCAAATGAATTTTGCCGACCTTTCTTGGCCACAGTCGTTAAGGGGATTTTTCAACACGAAAAGGTGGCAACCGTGGAAAAACATGGTCCTAAGCAGTTGGTGGAATCCAATTTTTTTTACTATCGGTTCTGTGGGCGTGGCTTGGTGGGCTTGGCGTGGCTTGGAAGGTGTGGCAGGGGAAGGATACTGCAAAATCTCCATTCCCACCCCACTACAGGGGAAGGATACTGCAAAATGCCCATTCCCACCCCACTCGGGGGCCAGCCAGAGGTGGTATTTTGCCGGTTCTCTGAACTGCTCAAAATTTCTGCTACCGGTTCTCCAGAACCTGTCAGAACCTGCTGGATTTCACCTCTGGTCCCAAGTCACTTTTTTTCCAGTGCTGTTGTAACTTTGAACTTTGTCGCTTAATGAACCGTCGTAAGTCAAGGACTACCTGTAATAGATTTGCACTCCTGGCAGTTCATAAGCCTTTCTCCCGCCTCTGTGGTGTGCGACTGTAAGCTTGCTTAGAGATGACCATTGGGTGGCAGTCTAACCTTGTTCTTTCTTTCACTCCACAGATCAGCTCTTCTGGAACTGAGAATGGAGCATCGCGCGAGGCCCTGGTGAGTGTATGCAGTATAAGCCTTACCTTTGAATAGAATAGAATAGAATGGAATTCTTTATTGGCCAAGTGTGATTGGACGCACAAGGAATTTGTCTTCAGTGTATATGCTCTCGGTGTACATGAGAATAAAATACATTCATCAAGAATAAAAAGATAACAGCACTTCGTGATAGTCAAGCTTGCTAGTAACCTATCAAATCATACTAGGAAACAAGTAAAAACAATATAAATTGAAAGATACAAACACATAGAAGAGAGGAGAAGAGAAGAGTGAAGAGTGAATAGAATAGAGAAGAAAATAAAATAAAGAGTGAATAGAAGAGAAGAGAAGAGAAGAGAGAAGAGAAGAGTGAATAGAAGTGAGAGAATAGAATAGAATAGAATAGAATAGAATAGAATAGAATAGAATAGAATAGAATAGAATAGAATAGAATAGAATAGAATTCTTTATTGGCCAAGTGTGATTGGCACACAAGGAATTTGTCTTCAGTGTATATGTTCTCGGTGTACATAAGGAGAATAAAATACATTAATCAAGAATAAAAAGATAACAACACTTCGTGATAGTCAAGCTTACTAATAAGCTATCAAATCGTACTAGGAAACAAGTAAAAATATAAATTGAAAGATACAAGCACATAGAATAGAGGAGAGGAGAAGAGGAGAGGAGAAGAGAAGAGAAGAGAAGAGAAGAGAAGAGAAGAGAAGAGAAGAGAAGAGAAGAGAAGAGAATAAACAAGATAGAATAGTATAGAATAGTATAGAATGGAATGGAATGGAAGAATGGAATGGAATGGAATGGAATGGAATGGAATGGAATGGAATGGAATGAATAGAATAGAATAGAATAGAATAGAATAGAATAGAATAGAATAGAATAGAATAGAATAGAATAGAATAGAATAGAATAGAATCTTTATTGGTCAAGTGCGACATACAAGGAATTTGTCTTCGGTGCATACACTCTCAGTGTACATAAAAATACATTCATGAAGAATCATAAGAGATAACACTTAGTGATAGTCATAGGATACTAAATAAGCAATCAGAATCATACGGGAATCTAAATAAAATAATATAAATTGTAAAGATATAAGCAACAAGGTTACAGTCATAAGTGGGAGGAGATAGGTAATAGGAAGGATGAGAAGAATAATAGTAATACAGCCTTACTAAATAGTTTGACCGTGTTGTGGGAATGAGTTGTTTAGCAGAGTGATGGCACGCGGGGAAAAACTGCCCTTGTGTCTAGTTGTTCTGTTGTGCAGTGCTCTATAAGCCTCGGTGACGCAGTGGTTAGAGTGCAGTACTGCAGGCCACTTCTGCTGCCTGCCGGCTGCCTGAAATTTGGCAGTTTGATTCTCATTAGGCTCAAGGTTGACTCAGCCTTCCATCCTTCCGAGGTGGGTAAAATGAGGACCCAGATTGTTGGGGGCAAGAGGCTGACTCTGTAAACCACTTAGAGAGGGCTATAAAGCACTATAAAACGGTATATAAGTCTAAGCGGTATATAAGTCTATTGCTATAACATCATTTTGTCAATTAACAGCTTTGAGGGAAAGAGGTTTTTTGTCTTTTTGTCTTACTAAAGTGGTTTATTTAGTAGGTAGATTCACCTATAACACTAAATCACAACGTAATGTGTTAACCCAGTTAGGATTTGTGGACTGTAGCTCATGGCTTTGTAGGAAGTATGAACTCTCTAAGTTGTAGCTGGTTTGAAAAAAACACATCAGATTGCAGTGTGAGAATACAGTTAGAGATGAGGCAGGATAAATAATAATCCAAAAAAGCTACATTTGTCATCTGTTTATAAACTGATCATTTTTGTAATACAATATTCAGCCATAAAGTAAAAGGTAAAGGTTCCCCTCGCACATATGTGCTAGTCATTCCTGACTCTAGGGGGCGGTGCTCATCTCCATTTCAAAGCCAAAGAGCCAGCGCTGTCCGAAGGCGTCTCCGTGGTCATGTGGCCGGCATGACTCAACGCCAAAGACTCATATTTATGACGGTCAGGGTGTCCCGGGGGTGTGTGTGTGTCACGTGATCCCCTTTTGTGACTGCTGACAGAGTCGACGGGGAAGCCAGATTCACTTAACAGCCGCGTGACTAACTTAACAACTGCGGTGATTCACTTAATAACGGGGGCAAGAAAGGACATAAAATGGGGCAATACCCACTTGACAAAGTAACAGAAATTTTGGGCTAAATGGTGGTCATAAACCGAGGACTACCTGCTATAGTCCAGAATCCACACTTTTCTTTTTTAAAACCTGCAGATGTTGTTTATCGCACGTTTAAGCCAGAATTTCCCATCCTGACGTTTTGCAGGAATAGCAGGTCAGTTTGGCTGTTTTTCATCAGTTAAGAAAACCAGTCTTGGCTTAATAGTCACCTCTGCAGGCTTTCAGACCAGGGGTGAAATGCTACCGGTTTGGACTGGTTCGCCTGAACCGATAATAAATGCTACCAGTTCGGGTGAATCGTTAGTAAAAAAAAAAAATGCTACCGGTTCGGGCAAATCGGTATTTCCGACGATCAGCTGTGCTGCATGATTTACATTCTAAATCTAAATCGCACGGCACAACTGTTCCCCCCTCCTTCCTGTTCTACTTACCGTAGAAAAGGCTTCTTAATCCTCTTTTTTTTTCAGTGCTGCGCAGTAGCGCCTGCGGTGCGCCTGCGTGCAAAGTGCGCGTCTGGTGCGCACCTCGCATGCACGCGGCGAAGCGAACCAGTAGCAGACTTCAGAGCATTTCACACACACCCTCCCTGTTTCAGACCCCTCTTTCCCACCCTAATCCAGGAAGAATCTGCAGACCTAAGATATCACACCTCTGTTGTGTGTCCACCTTCGCCGTTGCATCATTGTTTTTGTGGACTAGGAGCAGTCGCTGCAAATTCAGTCAGATTTCCCATTGTACCTTCCACTCGTATTCTTTGCTCTACATCTCCCAGCAGTAATTTATTTTTATTTTTTTTTGGTCAAGTTTATTAAGTTTATTATTTAAATAAATTAGCCCCTTTCTTGCTGACACCAATACCTGTGCTTTGAACAGAGAAAACGTTCCATGGAGCCAAGGCCAAGCTTGCTCTTTTCCCCCCTCTCCTGTCCTCCTCCTCCTCCTCCTCCCCCCTCCCCCCCACCCCTTGGCCCCCCACTCTGTGGGCTGACAGAAATTATCTTCTGTTTAATTAACATCATCTCCCCTGCTCTTTATATACTGCCGCGTAATTGCTCAGAGGAAAGAGAAACGCATAGCAGCTATATATCTATATATAGACGTAGATATAAAATAAAAATAATTCGTTGGGAAAAGCGGGGTGGGGGAGGACGGAGGGGAGGAGCACGCCGCGATGCTAAAACTGTGCCCGGAAATAACAACTGATCTCGTGGAGGTGAGACACCCCCCCCCCCAAATGCTTACGGGGGCCCAGTTAGAGCCCTTTGGGGAAGCCATGTATCATTCTGTGGGTGAGGGCTCCTTCCTCGCTTCTGTTTTAATTAATCTTTTCTTTTCTTTTTTTTTTTGCTTACTCTCCCATCACTTCTTCCTTTTTTCTGCTTAGGTATTGCCTAATCCAATCTATCAGCACTGGGCTCTGCGGAGACCCTGAACTAATTGGATCGTTTACTTCCCAGTTGTAGCTTGACTCGCTTGCCTGATGCCTGCGTTTCGGCTGCCCACCGCGGTCCCCGTAGGCCAAAGGCTAATCTTGGAGTTGAGTTTAGATTTCATGACTTCGCAGGGCCCAGTTAGGGAGCCCTTAAGGCCGGCTTTTTGGGGTAATCACAATAATTCTGAATAAATCCCAAAAGGTTTTTACTCTGTCTCTATTCTGATTTTCATAATCCACAGGTACAGTAGTCCTCAACGTACGACCACAATTGACCCCCAACATTTTTGCTGCCGAGCGAAACATTTGTTAATAGCAATAGTAATAACCCTTAGACTTATATACCGCTTTACAGTGCTTTACAGCCCTCTCTAAGCGGTTTACAGAGTCAGCCTTTTGCCCCCAACAATTTGGGTCCTCATTTTATGCACCTCGGAAGGATGGGAGGCTGAGTCCACCTTGAGCCAGTCGGTTAGGATCGAACTGCTGGCAGTGGGCAGTGGTAGCCTGCAATATAGCATTCTAACCACTGGGAAGGAAAGGAAGGAAGGAAGGAAGGAAGGAAGGAAGGAAGGAAGATGGCAATAGCATTTAGACTTATATACCACTTCACAGTGCTTTTACCATCCTCTCTAAGCGGTTTACAGAGTCAGCCTCTTGCCCCCAAACAGTCTGGGTCCTCATTTTACCCACCTTGGAAGGATGGAAGGCTGAGTCAACCTTAAGGTTAAGTGTCTTTTGCCACAATTGTTAAGCGAATCACTGCAGTTGTTCAATCCGCTAATGTGGTTGTTAAGTCAATCTGGCTCCCCCCCATTGTCAGAAGGTCGCACAAGGGGATCACATGACCCCCCCGGGACACTGCAACCGTCATAAATATGAGTCAATTGCCAAGCATCTGAATTTTGATCACATGACCATGCTAGACAGGTTGAAAGTGTGAAAAATAATCCTAGGTCACTTTTTTTTTTCAGTGCGTCACTAAATGAGCTGTTGTAAATTGAGAATTACCTGTAAATTGCCAAGGTTGAGAAGACCTTTGCTTTGTAGATTACTAATAGCAAGGCTGTAGTAAGACACGGTGGCTCAGGGGCTAAGACGCTGAGCTTGTCGGTCGAAAGGTCGGCAGTTCAGCGGTTCGAATTCCTAGTGCTGTCGCGTAATAGAGTGAGCTCCCGTGACTTGTCCCAGCTTCTGCCAACCTAGCAGTTCGAAAGCACGTAAAAAAAAAGTGCTGCAGGGATGCCTGCTAGGCCCAAAATGGGGGGAGGGGCATGCATGCACTGAGGGGTAGGGTGGTTGCATGCTCATGCACAGGGGGCGTGCGCTATGCGCGGAGGCGCACATTGCATTATGCATCATGCGTGCATGCTTTCGGCACACGAAGAGAATTAGCCATCACTGGACTAGCACATATGTCGGAGGGAAACCTTTACCTTTAGTAAGTAAGTAAGTAAGTAGGTAAGCTTTTTATTACGGTCAGAGACCAAATTAAAATACACATAGAAAGGGGTATATTTAGTAAGATATTACTAATATGGCGTAAAACAAGGCAATTTCCCATTTTTCTCTCTCTCAGATACATTCCTATAACTTTCTAGACAGGTTTGGTGTCTTTTGCGAGTAGACCATCCAAATGTGTTGCAGATCCTCTTTAAATTCCCTGGAATGTAAAAAAAAAAAAAAAAAAGATGGCCGAAATTCTACCCAGTTTATGGGATGTCGTCGGTTTCATGGTATCAATGAACCCACTTTTCTTTCATGGTAAAATTTGCAACCGCGCGTTTTAAGGGTTCAGGGAAAAAAAAAACCTAGTCCATGTCTTACTTAGAGGAATGTAAGGGCAAATAATTGTGTATTTTCCGAGACGCCATGCACCATTAATTCCCAAAGTGTGGTCCAGAGAGCATTGCTGACAGGTGGACGTCCATCACAGCTGCTCCGTCTTCAGTAGCCCGGTGCCTGCTTGCCGGCTCAGCTTCGAGCAGCAAAATTCAAAAACTGAAATTTGTTAAGTGAAATATTCAGGAATGGCAAGACCCTTAATCGAAAAGTATGCGTAAGAATAATAAAAAAAAAAGGATTTAAAGAAAAACACAATTTCTCTCTCGGGTAGCAGAAAGCATCGATTTAGCGCCCCCCCCCCCACTTCCCGATCCTTTGTAGACATTGCAAGGATTAAGTTTGTGACGGTGACCATGAGGACTGGAAACTTACCCGCAACCGTTTATTAAATTATCCTCCTTGCCGCCAACACTATCGCTGCAATTTATATCATGAGCCACCAAGTCCCCTTGAAATAACCTTCTCCGGCCTAAATAATCTGTGCTAAAGGGAGACAGCGGTGGCAAACGGATCGAGGCAGGCGGGAAGCCGCAGTCTACGCTGACCGTTAGTAGTATTATTATTATTATTTTTAATTTTGGCCTCTCATTTCCCCGCTGTCGGTTTTGGCCCATTAAAGGCCTGCCCTGTTCCTTTCACAATGGGAAGGGTAACCTTGGGGTTTGCAGGGTGTCAGCATCTCGCTCCGATGCCATTTACAGCCACGTTTGTCATTGTTGACATGGGATCAGCTTCTCCTTGAATCCAGATGCTCAGTGACACTCTTACACCCCCCTCCCTTCTCTCGACCGCATCCCCTTCGCGGCGGCTCTGTTTTCGCGCTGCCGTGGCTTCAGCGCTCGTACGAATGGAATACGCTTCCTTTCTCTCTTTTTTTTCTTTTCTTGTTGCCACAGTTGGTCCATACGGCAATATAAAACAAGGAAGAAATCTGGGAAGAAATAGAATTGCTGGATTCCTCGGCCGGGGGTGGGATGGGGTCAGGGTTTTGTCGCGCTGAAAATAAAACCCACCTAAATTCTGTCTCAAGAAACCTGCAATTTCAGCCACCAGCCTTAATTCTGTAATTCTGGAAAGGCAGATTATTCTTGGTTTGGAGAACCAAACCACCGAAGGGAGTAACTGTGCAGGGAAAATTGGTGGTGGAAAGGACTTTTGACACGTCCTCTACCGCAAATTTTCTATTTTCAGATGTTTCCGCCACCCAGCCAGGATAGTCTTGCAGGAGAGGACAAGCCTATTAAAGTGAGCCTGGGAAGATCTTTACAATGGCCTCTTTCAGTATGTCCCTTCTAAATAGGTGAAGGTACAACTCCTGTCACTTCTGATGGTTCTTCTGGCCTTGGGGAGGGGGGTGGGAAGGGAGGGGAGGAAGGACATGAGAGTTATAATCCTGGTCATGTATAGAAGGCAAGAAGTTGCAGAAGGTTGTTCCAGAGGTGCTTTTTCAGGACTTTCTGGTTGTTTCTTTTGAAGAGGTTTCCCTTCTCATCCGAGAAGCTTCCTCAGCTCTGACAGGACAGTGGGAAATGGAAGGATTGATATCCCTTGCAGACAGCTGGTCATTTGCATCCTTTTTAGAGGGTCGTTGAGGCACCTTGGTGACTGGGAATCTCTACAGACTGTTGGAGAAGATTATTTTTTGAGAATTCATCTGGGGAAGATGTAGTTCAGAAACTTTCTCTCCGTCCCTTCACCGTGGCGAGCGAAGCTGGAGAACAGTGAGAAATCCATACAGGTGGTCCTTGACTTAACAATAAGTTCGCTCAGGGACCGTTCGAAGTTACAGTGGCGCTGAAAATGACTTAAGACCAGGGGTGAAAGGCTACCGGTGTCACACCAGTTCAGGTGAACCGGTGGTGGCGGATCAGGTGATACTCTTTTGCGACCTTTTGACAAGCAAAGCTGATGGGGAAGCCCAGATTCACTTAACAGCCATGGCAAGAAAAGTCACAAAAGTGGGACAAAATTCACTGAAGTCTCACTTAGCGAGAAGACGTTTGGGCTCCGCGGCGGTCGTAAGTCGAGGACTACCGGTACTGCTGTCATAGCATTTCATTCTACCTCTTGTCAAACCCTGGAAATACAAAGATTGATTCCCTCCTCTTTTCTGGTACCGTATTTTTCGGAGTATAAGACGCACCTTTTTCCCCCAAAAAAGAGGGTGAAAATCTGGGTGTGTCTTAATACTCCGAATGTAGCCCCACCCAGCTTCTCAAACAGAGGTTTCAGAGGCTGAAAAAAGCATCAGAAAAGAAGCTTCAGAAAAGAAGCCCCCAAACAGAGCTGGTATACCAGAGGTAATATTTGTCGGTTCTCCGAACTACTCAAAATTTCCACTACCGGTTCTCCAGAACCTGTCAGAACCTGCTGGATAGCACCCTGCCTGGTACCCAAAAGGTTGGGGGGAGGCCTGTTCTAGCAGTTTGAGACAAATAGACAGACAGACAGACAGACAGACAGACAGACAGACACACACACACAGAGAGAGAGAGAGAGAGAGAAAATAACAATTAAATGGCCTCTCCGCCTCTGAATTCTTCAGGAAGAAATTAGTAATAGTTGTGGCTGACAAATTGCCTATTATCCTGGGGCCAAATCTTGGAGAGAAAACAACGGGGCCAAATACCCAAAATTGCTCCTTTTTCCTCTTCCGTGTTCCAAAGGCTGATCTTTATAGAGTTTGATGAAATATACTGTATTTTTCGGACTATACACACCGGTGTATAAGACGCACCAAGATTTCGAAGAGGTAAGCAAGAAAAGAAAAGTTTTTTGCCCTCCATGGCCCCCTGGACCACTCTGCAGGCCTCCCAAACCCTCTGTGTGTCCTGTTTTTCGCAAAAATGGAGACATTTTTGCCCTCCCCAGCCCCTAGGAGCACTCCGAAGGCCTCCCAAAGCCTCTGTGCGTCCTGTTTTTGCGAAAAACGGGCTTGTTTTTTGCAAAAACGGGATGCACAGGGCGGAGCTTTGGGAGACCAGAAATGGCTGTATTCGGTGTATAAGACGCACTACCCTCTTTTAGGAGAGAAAAAGTGCGTCTTATACTCCGAAAAGTACAGTAATTGCGGTCCAGAAACTTAGCCAGAGACCAAGACGCACACATTCAAGAAAGTTTGTTGAAGGCCCTCTCTACAAGTTACATGGACATGGCCTTACCCACTGTATTCATTACCTTTCCAGTCGCTGGCAGTTTTTCCATAGATTAAACTTTTATTGGAAGAATGCATTAATTTGTCAAAGCCTTTTCTGTTATGCTTGACCTCTTGGTGCGATTTTGGGTCGAATCGCTTTTTTTCCCCCCTCCGTCTTGGTTTTGTCTCTTTCCTGCTGACTCTTTGTTTATTGAGTGGCTTTTTTCCTTTTTTTTTCTTTCTTTGAGGTTTGCGCAAAATGCACTCTTTTAATCTATCGATTCGTTTTAATGTGTTGATCTGGACAAATACTGTCTTCCCACTGTCCACAGATGCCGATCTTCTTCTCAAAAGAGGACATGTTTAAAGGGGAACTGTCATCTTTGCTTACGTCGCCCGGCTTCAGATCAATTGGAGTTTCCTTGAAACTCTTCGCATATCTGAAGGAGACGGTTTAATTGAACGTGGTGCTTCGCCTGCCTTCGACTCTTGTTCAGGTACGGCTGGCACCTGAGGCAGTCAGCTGGTCTGTGCTGTGTTTGGAAAAAAAATATACAGAATAACAAGAGTCGGAAGGGACCTTTTAGGTCATCTAGTCCAACCCCCTGCTTAAGCAGGAGACCCTATACCAGGGGTATCAAATTCACGTCATCACGGTGTTGTCACGTGACGTATTGGGACTTTCCCCCCCTTCACTAAACCGGGTGGGGCCAGCACGTGATGCATCTGGCCCACGGGCCGTCAGTTTGACACCCCTGCCCTATACCATTTCTGACAAGTGGCTGTCCAGTCTCTTCTCGAAAGCCTCCAGTGATGAAGCAGCCACAACTTCTGAAGGGAACTTCTCTTGATAGTTCTCACTGTCATACAACTTCTCCTTAGTTCTAGGTTGAATCTCTCCTTGATCAATTTCCATCTACTGCTCCTTCTCTGGCCTTTGGGTGCTTTGGAAAATAGCATTGTCGTCCCCCCCTCTTCTCTGGGGCAGCCCCTCAAATATTGGAAGATGCTCTCATGTCTCCCCTGGTCCTTCTCTTCACTAGACTAGCCAGGCCCAGTTCCTGCAACCGTTCATTGTACGATTTAGCCTCCAGGCCCCTAATCCTCTTGGTTGCTCTTCTCTGCACTCTTTCTAGAGTCTCAATATCTTGTTTTATAGTGTGGTGACCAAAACTGGATGCCATATTTTAGGTGTGGTCTTCCTAAGGCTCATAGAGCAGTACTACCGTGTCTCTCTGAAAATAAGACCCAGTCTTTTGGGTCCCAAAATAGGCATTAGGCCTTATTTTCAGGAGGTATCTTATTTTTTTCCCCCATGTACAGGAGGCCCACTTCGTCTGCTTGCTCACGGTGGGGAGGGAGGGTGGCTGTTCAGGCTCTTAAGTAGGGCTTATTTTGGGGTAGGACTTATATTAGGCACATACATAAAAACCAAACTAGGGCTTAATTTCAGGATAGGTCTTATTTTCAGGGAAACAGGGTAGTACCTCACATGATCTTGATTCAGTCCCTCTGTTAATGCAATTGAGGATTGCATTGGCGTTTTTGGCTGCCGCCGCACATTGCTGGCTCATACTTAATTGGTTGTCCACTAGGACTCCCAAGATCCCTCTCAGAGTTACCGCTATTAAGCCAGTTTTTACCTAATCTGTACGTGTCCTTTTGGTTTTTCTTGCCTAAGGATGAGACAGGTGCTTTTAAAAAAGGAGTCTTGGATTCCATCTATGGATTTGGAAAGCACGGTGGCTTGTAGAAGAGAGAAATGTTTCTTTTATGTGCCTTTTAAGCCCCTTTGGTGTACATTTTGCAGGTGGTATGCTGCTTTCCCGGATCCTTAAATAGAAATATCCGACAAGATATAGAGATGATAGGCATGGAAATTAAAAAGGAACAGTATATAAATTGCAGGCGTTTGCCGATGACTTAGTTTTTATTCTGGAAGATCCACAAGAAGCACGGCCTAAATTAATAAAATAATAAAAAAAGAAGAATATGGAGAAAGGGGCAGGTCTCAAAATAAATGAAGAGAAAACGAAGATCCTAGTTAAAAAATTTTACAGATCAGCAGAAAAAAGAATGAATGAAGAGAATAGACGTATAGCTTTTTGATAACTATTTGCAACTACATTAATGCTGGTCATGCTTTTGGTGACGAATAACAGTAAAATAATATGCATCACATTTCTCCCACTTGATGTTGGCCTATATCTTTTAATTTTTATATATATTATATATATATATATATATATATATATATATATATATATATATATATATATATATATATATATATATATATATATATATATATATATATATATATATATATATTTTGTAACTGGGATTTTTGAGCATGCTGGCGAATCTATTCCGTACATCCTCCCGTTTCTCAGTTTATTCTTCTTGGGGCTTATTATTAAATAACAGAATAAGAAATACCCGATGTTCAGTTTTTGGAGTTTTTAATTACCAAACGGTTTGTGATATAGAAGGAAGGGACAAGTTTCTAGACAGAAGTACTTGCTTAGTTGCGACTCATTTTCCTGTTTTTGGAACCTTTTCTCTGTTTGCAAAGAGATGAGGGGGTAACAACTCCTTTGTGGGCCTCTCGTTGTGAGCTTTGAGTAGATTTCTCTCTCCTTAGGAGAGATCCCTTGCTGTGTGCACATATCCAAAAGAGGGCAGTACTTACCCACACTTTTAACAGCCTTTAGTCAGCCTTTGAATTTGCCCTATATCTTTCCCAGAGGTAGCATTTCCTGCACAGGCTGCTGATTTTCGTTTAATGCTGTTTCAACTTGTGCCTTCGATCTTCATCCCCGTGTGCTTTTTACTCTTTCTCTGTGGTTTTGCCGGCTGGATTTTGCAATCCTGGTTTGAAAAGACGGTTCAGCACGTTTCTTTCTTTCTTTTTTCTCTCCGCTTGCGATTTAAATCCTTTTTTCCTCTGCTATACAGCTAAAGGTAAAGGTTCCCCTCGCACATAGGTGCTAGTCGTTCCTGACTAGGGGGCGGTGCTCATCTCCGTTTAAAAGCCAAAGAGCCAGCGCTGTCTGAAGATGTCTCCGTGGTCATGTGGCCGGCGTGACTCAATGCCAAAGGCACACGGAACACTGTTCCCTTCCGACCAAAGGTGGTCCCTATTTTTCTACTTGCATTTTTTTACGTGCTTTCGAACTGCTAGGTTGGCAGAAGCTGGGACAAGGAACAGGAGCTCACCCCGTTACGCGGCACTGGGGATTTGAACCGCTGAACTGCCGACCTTTTGATCGATAAGCTCAGCGTCTTAGCCACTGAGCCACCGTGTCCCTGTGCTATACAGCTAGTCCTCGACTTATGACCACAGTCGAGCCCGAATCTCCGTTGCTCGGCGAGACACATTGAGTTTTGCCCCGTTTTACGACCTACCTTGCCACAATTATCAAGTGAATCACTGTGGTTGTTAAGTAGGTAACTTGGTTGTTAAGTGAAACAACCCCATTGATTTTGCTTGTCAGAAGGTCACAAAAGGGGACCTCATGACCCAGGGATATTACAAACTGTCATAAGTACATGCCAGTTTCCAAGCATCTGAAGTTCGATCGCATGACCATGCCACAGTGTGAAAAATGGTTATAAGTCATTTTTCTCATTGGTGTTATAACTTTGGTCACTAAACGGACTGTTGGGCTACCTGTAATACGGCATTATGGTTTTCAGATGCCCCAGGAGCAGCACTAATCATGGCTAGTTAGCAAATGCCAAGTTCAGATTAGTGAAATATTAAATTAGTTAATATTTAGTGGCAGTTAGACCGGGTGCCTATATAACGCCAGGCCCCAATAAAATCAGGAAGGACAAATTTGCCAGGAGAAGGAAATATGTAGGGCCAATACTCAGCTTCTGATCTCTTAACTAAAGGTTAGAGATTGACAGCAATTTATTCAGCTTTATAATAGCTCTATCACCTTTTCAAGTGGCAAAAATGTGGACGTTGGAATTTTTTTGACAGGAGAAGTGAACAGAGCAGGGGACTGGTAAAAACCATTCAAGTCCTAACCAAGGATCTAAGAGCTATTAAGGTAACGTCTTAAGTCAGGGGTCGGCAACCTTAAACACTCAGAGAGCCATTTGGACCCGTTTCCCAAACAAAAGAAAACACCGGGAGCCACAAAACCCTTCCCGTGCCTGACTATTTCTTGAGTGGCCACAAAACTAGCCTATGTAGTTGAATTAAACGTTCTGTTTTCTTCTGAAACTTTTCTTTTCTTGGATTTATCCATGGTTGGCCTACCGGGGGTTGAAAAACTCAATAAATTGCGTGCCAGCGGGTGTCACACATTGGTGGTTGTGACGCACATTTTGAGTGACAGGGAGCTGCAGCAGAGGGGTGAAAGAGCCACATGCGGCTCCAGAGCCGCAGGTTGCTGACCCCTGGTTTAAGTATATAGGCTGTTCCAAGTAAGGTGTTTTGGCGGGGGGGGGGGGTTGGGTTTTTTTTGGCAAAATCAGAATATTCAGATCTAATAAGTTCAAAATTTCCACATATCCAGGCAGCACTTTGGGGATTACTCCAAGGGCTCCTATTACTATTGGTACAACCACTGATTTCTTCCTCCACAATCGCTCGACTTCAATTTGCAGATTGCGGTATTTCATTATTTTTTTTCCTAGTCGTTTTTCTTCAATTTGCACCCCCCCCCCCCCGGTATTGCAATATCAATGAATCACGCTTTTTTTTCTTTTCCCGCAATACTGATGTCAGGCCAGGTGTAGTGGGCCAGAATGCCTGTCTGTTTGGATTCGCGTGATCTTGACCTGTTCATTTGCAAGAACTTTTGTGAGTTTGTTGTTCCCAGTCATTTTTGCTGCATTTCGAACCCAAACCCTCTGGCAAAGCTTCCCAATGTAAGATTTTGGCAACTTGTTCATAACGACGTTGTAGACGATCAGTTTGTGAGATGATGTTGCTGCAGCCACCGATCAGGCGATCCACCGTTCCATTTATTATTGCTATGACGGTTACTAGTCTTATTATGTCGCGCCCCCATGAAACACAACTTAGTCCCTTCTCCTTTGTGGGGCGGTCTGTGAGAGCATAGACTGCCCGGGCCAACGGCACCAGGGGGCTGGCTCTTGTAAGCTGTCATCTCGACGGTTACAGAAAAGGATCTGTATTTAAACAGCAACCCAGCATTGGGATCGCTGGAGAAGGATATTAATGCTAATTCATCTGCTCGCCCCCCGCCGAGTGCGTTATTTGTTTAAATCTGTAGAATCCCACGGCGCGTTTATATTCTCGCCAGAGTGAGCCTCTGCTCCCTGTAATTATTTAACATTATATGCTGATATAAATTGTAACAGTTAAAGAATGGTAATGAGAAAGGGGGGGTGTGCGTGCGGAGGGAGGGGGGGAAGAAAATAACACAAACTTAAGCTTTGAAATGGCAGCGTCAGCGCTTAAAACAGCAACTATTTTTCCCCTCTCCGCTTTCTCTTTCTCCCGCCTCCCGCCTCCCCCCTCTCTCTTTTCCCCTCTCCTAGCCACTCGCAAAAGATGCTTGTAACAGTTTGTCTGTGTAGGACCGTGGAAACTTGCACAGGCTGTATGCCCACCGCCTGTTTCTGTAACGGGCACGCCACATTGCTGACATGCACCGATACGGAACTGCACGGACGGTTGGCCCTCGAATTAACCGCGTCCCGGTTTGATGCCAAGGAAAGAATTTTCCCACTAGGGAGATGGAGCCAGAGGTTAAGCTAACGAGCCGTTGGATGTCAGTATTGTACTACCAAAGAGCCCTTAGCCCCCTTCATCCCCCACCCCGAAAAGAGTTACCTCGGCACCTATATGGCTCTCTCCCCCAGGCATTCAATCTATATCTGCTTCCCCCCCCCCCCACACACACACACTCCTTTCGCAAAAGATTCAGATCCCAAACCATCCTCTTCGTGGTGGGTTGCCTCCGGTTCGGACCGGTTCGCAAGAACCGGTAGTAAAACTGGCGGGAGGCTCTACCCACTGACCCGGACGTCATCATAGGTCCGTGATGGCGAACCTATGGCACACATGCCCGAAGTGGCAGCCCAGCTCCAACATTTTATTTATTTATTTATTGGTTTGATTTATATGCCGCCCTTCTCTGGAGACTCAGGGCGGCTTACAATGCGTTAAGCAATAGCCTTCATACTTTTGTATATACCTGCTTAGTAGGGCTTTTGGCCCCCCCAAGCGGTGTTCTTTTTTATACAAAGTCAGCTTATTGCCCCCACAATCCGGGTCCTCATTTTACCTACCTCGGAAGGATGGAAGGCTGAGTCAACCTTGACCCTGGTGAGATTTGAACTCGCAGTAATTTCAGGCAGTGCTTCCATTGCATTTTGGGATTTTGTGCACTCATGCGTGCATTCGCGCACGTGCGCAGGCGCTTTGGGCACCTGGCACCAAAAAGGTTAGCCATCACTGTCATAAGTGATATGCGCAGAAGAGGACAGGCATATGTGATGCGAACCGGTAGTAAAGGTAAATAGAACCTGGATCCTCTTGTTTTTGCAAAACCCTTACGTCCACATCAGATTGGTGCAGTTTGGTATGGATTTTAGTTACTTTAAGGAAAAAAAGGAGAAATTTCCTGACAGTTAGATACAATTAACCAGTGGAATGACCGGCCTCTAGGAGTTTCTTGCGGGGGCTCCAACAATGGAAGTTTTTAAAGAAGAGATTGGGCAACCGTTTGTCGGAAATGGTATGGGGGTTGGACTAGAAGACCTCCGGGGGTCCCTTCCATCTTTTGTTAGTCTGTCATTCTCCTCTCTGCTTGGATGCCTCCAAAACTGGCATCGAGCTGGTGGGTGTGGGTCAGGGGGTGGGTTCTAATTTTTTTTACTACCGGTTCTGTGGGCGTGGTTTATTTTGTGGGCGTGGTTTGATGGTCATGTGACAATTCTTTAGGATTTAGCAGAGGTACTGGTCTACCAGGTTTTTAACTGCTTGCAGAGCTGTACCGGTCTACCCATTTGTTCTTGGAGCGTTCCGGTCTACCTATTTGTTTTTGGGGGCAACACTGCCTTTTAACACTGATCAGCTGTAGGGCGGCCCTTTGAAGCCCCGCGGCAAGAGTTTAAACAGTTTTTTTCCTTCTAGCCAATCAGCTGGGACTCGGGAGGCAGCGAATAGATTGGGGGTGGGGCCAAATAAAGGGTAAGAATAACGCGGGCGGGCGGGGGGTCCCAGCTCCCAAATAAAGACAACCGGTTTGGTGATGTCATATCGTCACCGCTACCGGCTCGGCCGAACCGGGAGGAACCCACCGCTGGTGTGGGTGTGGGTGTGTCAGTTGGGACAGAATCGAAGCGAAAAAACTAGAGCTGCTTATAAAAAACTCTGCTGGAGATTCTGGGATAATACTTAGGAGCCTGTGCCTGGGAAAATGGATCACTTAACAAAGACGCTTCCAGTGATGTAGAGGCAGTCCTCACCTTACGACCACAATCGAGCCCCAAATGCACGTTGCTAAGGGAGAGATTTGTTAAGCGGGTTTTGCCCCGTTTTACGACCTATCTGGCTACGTTTGTTTTAAGGGAATCACGGCAGTTGCTCTAAATTAGTAGCGCGGTGAAGTGAATCTGGTTTCCCCATCGACTTCTGCTTGTCAAAAGGTTGCAAGGGGGGGATCACATGACCCCCGTCATAAAGGTGAATCAGTTGTCAAGCATCTGAGTGTAACCACGCGGCTGGCGGGAGGCTGCAACGGTCATAAATTCGGGAGAAGGGCGGCATATAAATCCAATAAATCCAATAAATAAGTGTGAAAAATCATTGTCAGTCCCTGTTTTCAGTGCCCTAACTTCAAACAGTCACTAAGTTCAGTGCCCTAACACAAGTCACAAGTGAATCGTCGTAAGTGGAGGACTACCTAAGCTTCAACTAACATACACAGTTGAATTTAAGGGATTGGTCAGAATATCATTTTAGCCAGATATTAATACTGGGGAGAAGCAGGATTTGGGGAAGAAGTACATTTAAGGATGTTAGTTTTTTTCTTAAATTATATCCCCAAAATATGGGATTTGTCTGTCAGTCAGTCACACTGGCACTGTGTTTGGATCATGGCAGAGAAAATGACTATGCATTCTTCTTTTTTTTTCTTTTTTAATTTTATTTTGAGGACCCGGTTTGTGGGGGCAATAAGCAATAAGCTGACTTTGTATAAAATATACAAAAGTACGAAGGCTATTGCTTAACGCATTGTAAGCCGCCCTGAGTCTCCGGAGAAGGGCGGCACATAAAAAAAATAAATAATTTTATTGAAAAGACAGTGCCATGTCAGGATAACAACGCAAATAAAGTACAATCAGAGAGAGATCAATGATAAATAACACGCGTGCTAATAACTATAACTGTACTATGTTGACAGTAATTGCAACAATACAACCCCCCAAAAAAACAAACACTAAAAGAAGATAAAAGAAAACTTCGACTAAATTTCTACTTACATTAGCTTATTTACAAATTTCTCCATATTACATCCATAGTTTTAATACGCCTTCATTGTACTGACATTCATAAACTTCCCTCTCATTTCAGGCCTCTTAATAAAATTCATAAAATCTATTCCGTGTCCTGTAATATTTCGAGTCTTCTTTATCTTTAAGTGACTGTACTTTCTAAAAAAAAAAAAAAGGATGGGATGGGTTTTAGATTCTCCAGCGACCTTACAAAATCTGTCAGCTTGCAGCCTTCGAATCCGCTTGCTATGGATGAAAAAGTTGGATTTGTGCGCATTCCGGATTTAATTCAAGGAGCATCTTCTAACGTTATTTCACTCTTATTTAACATTTATTTATTTATTTTTATTTAAGCCAGGAAAACAATATTTTTAATTTTTTTTTTTTAAAGGATCTACATTCGTATGTTTTTTCTTCCTCTCTCCCCTCCTCTTAATATCGTTTTTGGTTGGCATCGAATTTAGAAGTTCTGCTTTTGTTCTCTCCTTCAACCGATAAGAAAAACAGGTTTAAGATCGAAGGATGCTTGCTCATCAATTATGAATTAATTAGTTCAAAGCTATAGTTTTGGCCCTGCCCTTCACCCAAAAAAACTTGCATCGTAAAAGACTGGCAATAAACAAGCCTTTGGGTTAACAATCTGAAAAAATACACATGGAAGAATCTGGCCCAGATTCTTAAAGCTACAGTCAGTGGGTTCCTTAAATGTGCAATTTACCTAGCCAAGTGGAATCTTAAAGGGCCACAGATAATTTAATGTCTCACTCCGGTGGGAGAATACCCCACGCTCGCTTGTGGTCCTCACTTGGCAGCCTGCAGGAAGTGATGTGGGCAATCACCCAGTTAAAGAAATACAAGTTGATTAATCCTATTAGTTTACTAATTGATTAAATCTGCATATGAATAAAAAACAGTTGGCTTTTTTTTTTTTTGGCAGGAAACCTGTCCTTTCCCTAGAGATGCTTTGGAAAGGAAGCCCTGCCTCCCACCCCTTTTCCTCTTTGGGGGGAAGATTGTTTTTAACGGGGCTGAGATTTTATAAATAAAATAAATCTTGAAAATGGCTTGTCGTGTCTCCTCCCCCCCCCCCCCCCCCAAAGTCACCAGGAACTTGAGCTTGTCTTCAGGAAGTTTTTTTAAACTAAATCATTACAGGAGCCAAGTCCGCCAGGTTCTTTTGTAACGTACCCGTTTACAAAGAATTTACGGCCCTTAAGGTTTATACAATCCGAGTTGCTCCCCGTTTTTGGGTTGGTTTTAAGGTGGCTTGGAGTAGATGAATTCAGTAGGGTGGATCGTTTGATTTTAAAGGTTATACGGACCTTCAGATAAAGCTCCCTGGGTGTTGTGAAATCCTTCGTGTATATCATGCCCTAAAATCCAGCTGCGGGATCTGTTGATGTGCATAGTTTAGCTGTTGAGGAATGCCAAAAAAAATTGGCAATTGGAAAGCCCACTTTCGATCCACTTGTGTAGTAAGCTAGCAACTTGAAATTCTCCAGATATTTTGAACTGTTTCCACCAGGGAGTTTGCTGAAAATAGTATTGAAAGACCAAACTTAGTAGTTTTGGTGGACACTTGATTGCAGTGTTTCATTGTCATACTTTGGACATGTCAGGGTTCTTTCTTTCTTTCTTTCTTTCTTTCTTTCTTTCTTTCTTTCTTTCTTTCTTTCTTTCTTTCTTTCTTTCTTTCTTTCTTTCTTTCTTTCTTTCTTTCTTTCTTTCTTTCTTTCTTTCTTTCTTCCTTCCTTCCTTCCTTCCTTCCTTCCTTCCTTCCTTCCTTCCTTTTCTTTCCTTCCTTCCTCCCTTTTCCCCCTCCCTTTCTCCTTCCTTCTTTCCTTTTTCCCTTTTCTCCTTCCCTTTCTCCCTCCCTCCCTCCTTCCTTCCTTCCTTCCTTCCATCCTTCCTTCCATCCTTCCTTCTTTCTTTCCTTCCTTCCTTCCTTCCTTCCTTCCTTCCTTCCTTCCTTCCTTTTCTTTCCTTCCTTCCTCCCTCCCTTTCTCCTTCCCTCCTTCCCTCCCTCCCACCTTCCTTCACGTTTCGACTTTTCACTCCAGTCACGCCTTGGTTGTGGTCCCAAATAGCGCAGGGGTGCTGCAAAACATCTGTAACCAAAAGGCCTTGAACGAATCCTGCCTGCATGGAGATTCCTTCCTTCCTTCCTTCCTTCCTTCCTTCCTTCCTTCCTTCCTTCCTTCCTTCCTTCCTCTCTCTCTCTCTCTTTCTTTTTTCCTTCCTTCCCTCACTTCCATTATCCCATCCTTCCCATCTCTCCTTCCTTCCTTCCTTCCTTCCTTCCTTCCTTCCTTCCTTCCTTCTTCCCTCCCACTCTCTCTCTTTCCTTTTTCCCCCCTTCCCTCCCTTCCATTATCCCATCCCTCTCATCTCTCCTTCCTTCCTTCCTTCCTTCTGTTCTTCTTCCCTCCCACTCTCTCTCTTTTTCCTTCCTTCCTTCCTTCCCTCACTTCCATTATCCCATCCCTCCCATCTCTCTCTCCTTCCTTCCTTTCTTCTTCCCTTCCACTCTCTCTTTTTTCCTTCCTTCCTTCCTTCCTTCCTTCCTTCCTTCCTTCCTTCCTTCCTTCCTTCCTTCCTTCTTCCCTCCCACTCTCTCTTTCTTTTTTCCTTCCTTCCCTCACTTCCATTATCCCATCCTTTCCATCTCTCCTTCCTTCCTTCCTTCCTTCCTTCCTTCCTTCCTTCCTTCCTTCCTTCCTTCCTATTCCTCTTCCCTTTTTCTTTCCCTTTCTCCCTCGCTCTTTCTTTCTTTCTTTCTTTCTTTCTTTCTTCCTTTCTTTCTTTCTTTCTTTCTTTCTTTCTATCATGGAATACATGGAGAATAGTAGAATATCTATCTATCTATCTATCTATCTATCAAAGGAGCATATAATATTATGGTACACGTATGATAAATACGTAGGCAATTTTATAAAATGAGGAATGCAAGAAGTTTTATATATATATATCTTATAGGTTACATTTTGAAACCTATTATAGGCTCATGAGAATGGACTAAGTATCTAGGCCACTTATCCAATTAAGCACAGTGTCTGTTACTTGGAGAAAATCTTATTTTCCTCCCGTACGAGCTCTCAAATGGCAGCCAGTCACTATATGATCCAGTGCCTGGCGAGGAGAACCACGGTCGCATTCAGGGCAAGGGAGGTCAGGCTCTGAACCTCCTTCACAGCTCAGAAAGGAAATGCTCTGTTCCCCAGCTACGATGCCCCTATATCAGTGACAGCTAACCTTTTCGGCACTGAGTGCCGAAACTGGAACATGTGCCGGAGCGCCGGAAGAGAGCAGCTGGCTAGTGTGCATGCGCGTGGCGGCCAGCTGCTTTTCCGGGTTCCGTTGCATGCATGCATGCCGGACAGCTGCTCTCTTCCGGGTTACTGCATGCGTGCCAGACAGCTGGTCAACCAGCTGGCTGGCGTGCATGCACATGCCAGCACCCAGAAGAGCAGCTGGCTGCCGCGCACATGAACACAGAGAGTGCCATAGGTTCACCAACACGGCCCTATATTCATCAATATTCTTGATCCCAAGATAGCTTAATTTTACATCCATGGAATGTAAATCCTGCTCTCTTTTATTCTAAACAAAAAAAATCTTTTTCCAGGGGTGCCTGAAACTGACGCATTCTTGCATGTGAAAATTTTCTCTTTTGCTGTGGGTTTCTTCTCTTAACCCAGGGGTCAGCAACCTGCAGCTCCGGAGCCGCATGCGGCTCTTTGGGCTCTCTGCTGTGGCTCCCTGTCAGGTGATCCCACCCCTGGCTGGCCCCGCCCCTCGCCCTCCCCTCCCAGTCACTCCTCGCCTGGGTTGAGAAGGAAAGGGTGACGATGGGGGATGGAGAAGCGGCCAGGGCAGAGACAGAGAGATACAGAGAGAGAGAGAGGGGGGGAGAGGGAGAGATACAGAGAGAGGGGGGGGAGAGGGGGGGAGAGGGAGGGAGGGAGAGAGATGTCAAAAGGATTTTGTGGTTCCCGGTGTTTTTTAACAACTGGTTCTCTCCCCTAATGACCGGCTGGGTAGGCGTGTCTGGGAAGGTGGTCATGTGACTGGTGGAAGTGAGTGACATCGAGTTGGCCACGCCCACCCCAGGTTTTGTGGCTCCCGGTGTTTTCTTTTCTGTGGGAAACGGGTCCAAAAGGCTCTTTGAGTATTTAAGATCCCTGTCTTAACCTGGACGTTAAAACCTTGCTTTAGTTAGCAAAAAAGGGGAAAACAAATCCATTCCTCTCAATTTTGCCAAAGGCAAATATGCGAGGCTTCGATCTGGAAGGGATTCAGTGGGATCGCCTCTTTTGAGTCGAATCTTCAAGCCAGATCTCCAGATCAGTTCGTTTCTGTCAGATTCAGGCCAGCCGTCTTTGCATCGATCAGGGATCGATGGACTTTTGGCTCATTCCTTTTGGCAAACAAATTTAGCTCTGTAAAGGAAGTTATAAATTTGGGTAGAGTTTTGGTTGATTCACATGCTCAGAGAACACCCCCCTCCCAAAAAAAAAGGAAAATGGAGTCCAGTGGCATGCAGTTAAGTAGGTGGCTGTCAGAAGCTTCAAAAAAAATTTTTCACTTCTTCTGGTTTCCCCGAGAAATTGTTGAGGTCTGGAGCTAAACTGCTACTTGATTTGCAAAGTAGTTGTGATGGTCGGTCGAACTGCTCTGGCAGGCTGGACTGGAGCCAACCTTCACCACAATTCATACTGTGTCAGTTTAATAAATGCACTACTTAAATTATGAAATTACAAAAGAAAAAAGAGAATGCACTTATTCAGACTCTTAATACATTAAAAATAAGGCATTAAAACACTGACTTTTTCCCCCCTTTCCAGAATCAATAATGAACAGGAAGGCTTGTAGACATTAACAGTCATGGACATTCAAACTCTTATACATAAATTATCCGAGAAAAATGCACATAAGACTTGAATAATGTAAATACATTAATGCATTTAATAATTTAAACATTAAAGCGCAGGCAGGAATTCGCGGCAGAGGCTGTTCTGAGATAAGGAACGACCCTGGAAGTTGCACGACTCAAGATCGATGGCCGCTTTCCCCTTGAGAAAACTCTCGTGGGGGGGGGAGAAAGGAGGGGGCTGGGGGAAGCGGTGCGGCGAGAGTGACCGCTTGGCGAGAGGAATCCCAGTATGTCCCCCATTTCCACTTGCCTTTCGTTTGTCTCTTGCCCCGACTATTCTTGCCGTCCCAAGTTCTCTGAAAGTGAACGGGTTCCTTTCCAGAACCTGCCCAGAAGTTTGGATGGGACCATTGCGCTAACCGTACTCTGTCCATCAAACCACTGAAAGGGAAGAGGGTCTTCAGCTCCTAAATGATCTGCAGCTTCACCCTCTGGATCAGGGGTCCTCAGACTCTGGCCCGTGGGCCAGATACGGCCCGCCAAAGCCATTAATCTGGCCTACGTGGGATCATGAGTGGCCCCGCCCCCATCTCTGCCTCCCAAGTCCCAGCTGATCGGGAGGATATGGGGATTTTGCAGTAACCTTCCCCTGGAGTGGGGAGGGAATGGAGATTTTGCAGTATTCTTCCCCTACCACGCCTACCAAGCCATGCCACGCCCACCAAGCCACGCCTACAGAACCAGTAGTAAAAAATTTGGAAACGCACCACTGAGTCACATCCCTTCACTAACCTGCTTTCCACCCCCAGGAGCATAACAAATTAAAGTGTCATTTGTGTGTATTGTTTAATGGGCTGCTAAATTGGCCACGCCCACCCAGTCACATGTCCACCTAGCCACGCCCCACCCAGTCGGTCTGGGCGCCCCCCCGCCAACAGTCTGAGGGACTGTGAAGTGGCCCCCTGTTTCAAAAGCTTGAGTACCCCTGCTCTAGATCGATAAGCTATTATATTATATTATATTATTATCGATAATACGGGCAAGGATACCCAACCCATTTCTAGTCCCCGGCGAAAAGCGCTCCGATCTCCCGCGTAACGCCAAGAAAACGTGACGCGCGTTGCAAACCCCGAGCCCTTTTTCCGGGTCCACCTTCATTCATTCATTCATTCATTCATTGCTGCCCGACAGGGGAGGCGGCACCGACGAGGGATGGGGGCCGAAGGTGAACCGATCCCAGGCCCTCCTTTTCCTCCTCTTCGCCACGCCCAGCCCACTTCCACCCCCGTGGGGTGGTCAAGAGAAGGAGGGAGGCCGGCATGCTCCGCCTTTAAAGGGCAAGGCGCCCCGAAGCGGTGGGCCGGATCAGACCGAGGGAAGCCTCGCCTGCGAAGAGCAGCCTTTTTTTTCCCTCCTCCGCTCGCTCGCTCGCCTGCCTGTCGTCGCCATGGCCGAGTAAGTCGCGTCCGCTTCGGAGGTCTTCGGTGGTGGTGGGGGGGGGGGGGAAGGCGGCGTGAGGAGGACCACCTCCCATCTCCCCAGACATGCGCAGAAACGCCACTTCCTCCCCCCCGGCCCCCTTCGCTTCGCACGCCTTTACGCACCGAGCCGGGTACCAAAGGGAGGGGGGAGAGGAAAGAAGGCGGGGCGGCGCTCAGCACATGCCCAGAGACCCCTTCCCAGCCACCCCGAGGCGCATTGGACCCTCGCAGGCGCTCGTGAGGCGAAAAGAACCGAGCGAAACAAACGCCGAATACTACCTCCCCCCCCCCTCCCAAAGTTCCCTCAGGCCACACGGTCGGACGAGAAAGGAATCCGTCCCCACAGACTTGTCTGTCCCACCCGCTTTTCCCCCTCCGAAAAGAACGAGACAGGATGCGGGTATTGGAGCGTCTTATTGGGTCTGGAAGCCGGGCTCAGCCGGGGCGATGGAGACGAGGGAGGCATGCGGCGCCCCCCGGGCTAGCAGCGGCCTGAGGAGACTGAGGGAGAGCGCCAAATTGGGGCGTCTTTTTTTTGGCACCGCCTGCTGGAGCAGGTGCCGTCTTCGCCTCAGACCCCTGAGGGGGCAGTGACTCCAGCCGCTTCGCTCTCCCCTTTAGGCGGGCTACTTTGCCCCAGACTTCTGGGGATGAGCAGTGACTTTTCCCTCAGCGCGCTTCGTTCCCCCTTCTTTCTTCCTCGCTTCTTCACTCTTCTGTCTCGTTCTTTCCCTTCTTCTTTCTTCTTCCTCGCCCGCAGCTCCTTCCCCGAAGCTCTGAGCCTGGTCCCAACGGGGGTCCCCCTTATATACCCTTTCCCCCCCTCCACCTCCGCTCTCACCTGATAGGTGGTTCAATTTGGGGCTCCTTTTATTGGCTCTTCCTGTTTTTTTTCCCCCTCTGACAGTTTTCTATTGGCTGACAAAGCCACACTTCAAATGTATCGTTCCATGTTAAAAAAAAAAAAAAGTGAGGCAGAAGCTGTCAAATTAATAAATTTACCTCAGGCCAATTCCCCCCCCCCCACACACACACCCTAAGATTGCTATGATGGCTAAATCTTGGTTTGGTTCAGATGTGAAAGATAAACTCTGGTTTGGCTGGGCTTGGGACATGTGGGGGCTTCAGCCAGGATAGATCATCAACCATGATTTGGATAGGTTGGTGATGTCGGTGTTAAGTCATGGCCTGCTCAGCAAACCTAGTTAACCTGAGAGAAAAAAAGATGGCCAGGATTGGCAAGAACAGAGAGGAACTGAAAAGGAAGTTATTTTAGTGGAAACTCAAGTGACCTGTAGAATTAGGGGATCCTGGCAGGCCAGTGATCATTGTATGTAAAAAGCAAGGATCAAAGTAGAATCTTAACTTTTTCCTTATTTAAGAACATGATTTCAAGAGCATGATTTCAAACAGCTCCTTTTTTCACAGAAAACAATGAACCTGTGGAACTCATTGCCACAAGGCATTGTAATGGCTGCTCCCTGGAATGGGTGGTTTTTGCCAGTTTGCAGATCAAGCACAGAAAGACATTGATCTCCTCCAGATCCCAGAGAAAACCCAAGTCAATTTTTCAACCGATCCACCCAGGGCCTCTGGTTTAAGTTTTCCTTGAGAGGGAGAGAAAAAAACACCAAGCAGAGAAGCTAGGATAGGCACAGGAAAGTTCCCTCACACATAAAAAAATCATAATTTCTTGATTTTTCTGAGCTCAGACGATAGTTTACACCCTGCAAATAATCTCCTTCACTTCTGGGAAGTAAAGAATTTCTGCCTGCAATTTTTTTCCCCATCACTTCCTTGATCTCTGCAGCTGACTCGGTTTAATTCTGGAGGGCTACACCACTGTGTAGGACATGGTGTAGGGACCACAGTGTAAGGGATGCGGTGGCTCAGTGGCTAAGATGCTGAGTTTGTCGATTGAAAGGTTGGCAGTTCAGCAGTTCGAATCCCTAGTGCTGCATAATGGGGTGAGCTCCCGTGACTTGTCCCAGCTTCTGCCAACCTAGCAGTTCGAAAGCAGGTAAAAAATGCAAGTAAAAAAATAGGGACCACCTTTGGTCGGAAGGGAACAATGTTCCGTGCGCCTTTGGCATTGAGTCATGCTGGCCACATGACCACGGAGACGTCTTTGGACAGCGCTGGCTCTTTGGCTTTGAAACGGAAATCAGCACCGCCCCCTAGAGTCGGGAACAACTAGCACATATATGCGAGGGGAACCTTTACCTTTACCCCACCACTGATTTTGACTTCAAGCTGAGTGCCAGGGCTGAAGAGAGAGAGAAAAATAGGCTGGATTAAGAAATCCTATTTCCTTCCTGATTCTTCTTTGAGGCAAGAGGCTGTTGCAATCCAACTCCGCCTTCTGGGGATATGAGCATTTAGCAAATCCAACTTGCAACCTTCCTGAGCTTTAACTGCTTCTTATGAGTATTCTCACTTGTGTGTGTGTGTGTGTGTGTGTGTGCACTCCAATCTCTGATAAAACTCGGTTGGTTTGGCCTAGTGCAGTGATGGCGAACAGTTTCGGCATCAAGTGCCGAAAGGGATCTCGCCAGTGGTGGGATTCAGTTTTTTTTACTACCGGTTCTGTGGGCGTGGCTTGGTGAGCGTGGTGTGTGGGCATGGCAGGGGAAGGTTACTTCAAAATCCCCATTTCCTCCCAATCAGCTGGGACTTGGGAGGCAGAGAATAGATGGGGGCAGGGCCACTCAGAGGTGGTATTTACCGGCTCTCCGAACTACTCACAATTTCCGCTACCAGTTCTCCAGAACTGGTCAGAACCTGCTGAATACCACCTCTGGAGTTCACGCGCAAAGGGAGTCTGGGCCGCGATTAGGAAGAGGAGTTGCCCAGGGGGCACGTGCATGCTGAAAAATTTACTCCTGGTTTCCGGCGCATGCATGCATGCATGCGTGCTGGCTGGCAAGTCATCCGGTTACTGCCACGCATGTGCCGATCAGCTGGCCAGAGTGCATGCTCACAAAACAGCTCTTCCGGTTTCCGGCACTGCCGCAAGCACAAAAGCCAGCTGATTGTCACATGTGCATGCACGAGGAACAATCGGCGCCGTGCATGCCAGGTGTTATGGCTCCGTGTGCCACTTTAGGCACGCGTGCCATAGGTTTGCCATCATGGGCCTACCGTGTTTCCCCGAAAATAAGACCCTGTGTTATATTTTTTTGAACCCTGAAATAAGCGCTTGGCCTTATTGCCATGCGCTCAAAAGCCCAATTGGGCTTATTATCAGAGGATGTTTTATTTTGGGGGGGAAACAGGGTAGTGTGTTTTTTGCCCCCCCCCCCCTTGTGGCTTGCAAACCATGATCTATGGTTTAGGGTGAAGTTTAGATTGCTGTGGGAAGCCTAAGGTGAGAAGCAATGCTTATAATATAATATATAAATGTAATATTCATATACAGCAGCGGCCAAAATTGTGGAAACCTTTTGCGAAAAGTGTATTTCTGAGGTTTGATGGCTAATAACACCACTTTTATTTGGAGTAGTACCTTACAATTATACATCAATGGAAAGATAATTTAATCAAGAATGTCATGCAACAAAGCGTGTTCAGTTATCTGTATTCTGTGAAAAGTTACAGCCGAATAACCAGAAAAAGGAAGCACAGCTTGCTTAGGTTGATATCAGGTAGCTCTCCATCATCTGGTTGTAGCCAATGAGCACGAGTGTTTAGAGAGCCAATCAGGTGCCATCTTGTTTTGGCAATGAGCCAATCAGATCACAGTAGGATTCATTTATTGATGTCATGTATTGAAGCTCAGAGCAGGACATTCGGTCAGTGTGTTATGTCATCGCCATCAAGTTGGTTGTGGGGTGTTTTTTTTTTTTGCATTCTTTCATTTCGTGAGCTTGTAAAACCGTAATAAAATTAATGGCGCAAAGAGCTGACTGGTCGCCCACCAAGCGAAGCAAAATAGTATTATTAAGTGAACAAGGCTGCAGTTATGAAGAGATTAGAAGAAAAATGGGTGGAAACTTAACCAAAGGTGGCATTTCTAAGTTTTTGAAGAGGTATAAGGAGACTCAGTCACTAGAAAACCTCACCGGTAAAGGCAGGAAAAGGTGCACGACAGCAAGCGATGATAGAAGAATTAAGAGGCTGTGTCTACGTGACGGAAGAAAATCACCTGGGTGCATACAAGATGAAATGGCGCAATGCAATGTGAAGTTGAGTGCGAGGACTGTTCGGCGCAGACTGCAGGAATTTGGCCTGAAATCTAGAATTCCACGAAAAAAAAAGCCACTTTTATCTCTCAAAGAAAGGTTGAAAAGCATTACATTCTTGATAAAATTATCTTTCCCTTCGCATATAATTTTATGGTAACTACTCAAAAAAAAAAAAAAGTCATCAAACTGGGCACCTTGCAGAAAGATAATTTACGAATAATTTGCTACTAATCCCAGTGCTGCTACTTTTGTTTTCTTTGTAGCTGGGCTTACTTGCTTGGGTAACCTAAGGACATTTCACAGGCTGCCCGCCACAGAGGGGATGAAATCTCTTTTTTTTTTTTTTTTGGGAACCAAATTTGCCATCTAAACATAATTTTTCCTCGCTTCTTTTTTTACAGAGCAGATATTGCGCTGATTGGCCTGGCGGTCATGGGTCAGAATCTCATCCTCAATATGAATGATCATGGTTTTGTGGTGAGTAAACCTTGAGTTGCAAAGATTCGGTGCAAAATGATTTGCGAGAGGCAGAAGCTGGACATTCAGGGGTGGGCTGCTGGGGGTTTGCAAGGATTCGGGAGAACTTCTAGCTAAGATTCTGTGCAGCTCGGAGAACCCCCAAATCCCACTCCTGGCTGGCCCCGCCCACCCATCCCAGGAGTCCCCACGAGGCCCGTTTTCGATGCAGGTAAATGCAGGGTGTGTGCAGAGGCTCGGGGAGGGCGAAAAAAGAGCCTACCGGAAGTTCGGGAAGTGCCTCCGGAGCCTGGGGAGGACGTTTTTGCCCTCCCGGAGGCTTGAGGAAAGCCTCCGGAGCCTGGAGAGGGGAAAAACGCCCCCCCTCCGCAGCCTTGGTGCAGGAGGCCGACTAGGCCACACCCACCATGGCCACGTCCATCCAGCAACCGGGCAGAGAACCCCTTGCTAAAAAAATTTAAGCCCATCCCTGTGGACATTCCTCAGATCAGATGTCTGTGAGATGTGGCTTCAATAACTTTGTGCTGACACATTCCACCATAGGTTATTAATTCTTTTATAAACATCTTTTTCTTCTATGTCAACTACAGCTTTTCAATCTTGGTTTTAGGCATCTGATAGCATTGTTATGGCCAGATTAAAGAATATAAACCGTGAAAATCAATAATCATTTTCCTATTGGCTTTATAATAAGGATGCCATTTAAGAAAAACAAAGAGGAAATCCTTTAAAAAGGAATATTTCTCTCATTCTCTTGCCTTGGAATATTTACCTGTAAAATGTAGCTTGACTCACTTCCTTGAGCTCTCTCCTCAATCAGACGTTCTGCAGCTGAGCCTACAGTGTGATTGTGAAGCAGAGGGCACAAATCATGCAAAAAGTAATAATTTTGTTTCTGTGTAACTAACTCATAAATAAATATAATTCAGCAAATGAGCAATAAATAATTTTTTGCCAGGGGAAAGGGGAGATAGGAAAATGCAGTTGATGGTTCAGGAAAGATTTTCCTAGTCTGCAACAAGAAAGCAGGGAAAACAGGCTTTTTAAATAATTGCATTTCTGAAGTTTCTGGTTTCTTCTTCAACTACTTCTTCCTTTCATTGCCCAGGTATGTGCTTTTAACCGGACAGTTTCCAAGGTGGATGATTTCCTTGCCAATGAGGCCAAAGGCACCAAAGTGATTGGAGCACACTCCTTAGAGGAAATGGTCTCAAAACTGAAAAAACCCCGTCGTGTCATGCTTCTGGTCAAGGCCGGAAGCGCCGTGGATGACTTCATCAACAAGTTGGTAAGGAAACCCCTCCAAGATGCCAGCTGCCCCTTGTAATGCTGGTTTGGGTTTGATATACCTAGCAAATAAATAGGAGTGGCCAAAAGAGGCTGTGTGGACACCTTGGTGTCAGGCTTCCGACAGATGACCTAATTAAATCATGAGCCTCGAGCCAAGCTTCAAAAGAAATCCAGTTATTTATTAGGAGCTTCATGTTGGCATGTTCCAAGTGAAGCCAATTCTGACCCCACGTAATTTACGGCCCAGACTTGACCCTGTTTCCCTCCTCCCCCCAGGGTGTGTCATCAGTCACATTCGCCAATGGAGCAATTTCGCAGGTTGTAGTGATCACTCCCCTCCGGCCGCTGTGGGTAACCCTGGGAGACAGCC
Source organism: Pantherophis vulpinus (assembly GCA_037215915.1). NCBI lineage: Eukaryota > Metazoa > Chordata > Lepidosauria > Squamata > Colubridae > Pantherophis > Pantherophis vulpinus. Next base: position 18,611 of record JAXLNS010000180.1, on the reverse strand, counting down.
TTGAGAAAAATATGTCTGGAGTGTGAAAAATATGTGTGGAGTTTTTGACCTCCATGGTGCTTTGCCGTTTTCCCATCCCCCTTGCCTATGACAACTCGAGAGCAGGCCAGGGATGCTTTGCGAGTTGACACTTAGGACCAACAATTGTGGCTCGTCCTACATGTATTACAGTTTCTCCCTATTCTCCTAATGCTGCTCCATTTCACAGATAGTCCTCGACTTACGATCACAGTTGAGCCCAAAATTTCTGTTGCTGAGCAAGATTTTTTTTTAAGCGGGTTCCCCCCCCCCCAATGTTACAACCTGTCTTGCCACAGTTCTTAAGCGAATCACTGCGGTTGTTAAGTTAGTCACACAGTTGTTCAGTGAATCTGACCTCCCTGTTGACTTTGCTTGTCAGAAGATCTCAAAAAGGGGATCATGTGACTTGGTCTTTTTAGCTGATTCACAAAAAATGTCCTCCTTGTGTTTTCAGGTGCCGCTGCTTTCTCGTGGGGATATCATTATTGATGGAGGAAATTCGGAGTATAGAGATACCACGGTAGGTCTCTGCTAGCCAATTCTTCTTCCATGGATTTTTTTTTTGGGGGGGGGGACTCCTCAGAAATGAACCTGTGTTCTGGGCTCGTCTCACTTGAAAAATATTGAATTGTTTAGAATCTGCTTTTGTCTCTTTCAAAAGAAGGTGTCAGGGTTCCGACAGGTGCCCTAATTAAATCATGAGCCTCGAGCCAAGCTTCAAAAGAAATCCAGTTATTTATTAGGAGCTTCATGTCGGCATGTTCCAAGTGAAGCCAACTCTGACCCCACATAATTTACGACCCAATCTTGACCCTGTTTCCCCCCCTTCCCCCAGGGTTTGTCATCAGTCACATTCGCCAACGGGAGCAATTTTGTGGGTTGTAGAGATCACTCCCCTCCTGCCCGCTGTGGGTAACCCTGGGAGACAGCCTTGAGAGAGATATGTCTGGAATGTGCTTTTGTTTTTGGCTGCCGTGCTGCTTCGCCGTTTTCCCATCCCCCTTGCCTATGGCAAGTGGAGAGCAGGCCAGGGATGCTTTGGAAGTTGACAGAAGGTCTCTTTGGTTGAACAGCTTTGAGGCCTTGTTGGACAAGCCCACCTCCACTAAGCCAAGCTCAGGGAATTCATGATACGCTTAACATGTCAGCTGCTTTTTTTCTTTTTTTTTAGAAAAGTTCCTTTTCCTTAAGCCCAACTAACTTCCACGGACGTGGGAGATGAGCAGGATCTCAGCCATCTTCCCCAGTTCAGAAAGGAAGTTTATAAAGAGAAGCAACTGCTTCCTCAGATCTGGACTTTCTGGTTTTTCTTTTGAAGACGTTTAGCTAAAGAAGCTTCTTGGATGAGAAGCGAAACGTCTTCAAAGGAAAACCAGAAAGTCTAGTTGCCTCTTGAAAAAAACAAAACACCTTTGGGACAACTATGACCTGGAGGACTGAGAATCTCCATGGACATTTATAATTTATAAAGATAAATGCTTCATTCTGAATTCGAAAAATTAGTTTCTCCTTGGCAATCCTCTTTTTCTCATTTTCTCTGCCCCCCCTTTTTTTCCCCCCGTTTTAGAGACGCTGCAAGGAACTCAAGGAAAAAGGCATCCTGTTTGTGGGGAGCGGAGTAAGTGGGGGTGAAGAAGGAGCCCGATACGGACCCTCTCTTATGCCAGGGGGAGCGAAAGAAGCATGGTACGTATTTCAGACGGTTGCCATAACTATTCCCTCGTCCTTTATCTTAAGGCTGCTAGGAATTAAGATATGCTGGCAGGAGTTAAGATATGCTGATGACATAGTTCTGCTTGCCAGTAAGCATGAAGACCTTCAGTTCAGTGGTGAAATCCTCCGCGGTTTGCCACTGGTTCGCTGCCCACGCATGCGGAAAAAGGACGCTTAACAAGGTAAGTAGAACAAGGGGGTGGAACAGCTGTGCCGCGCGATTTAGATTAGCTAGAAAGCAGGATTTTCTGCTTTCTAGCGAATATAAATCGTGCGGCACAGCTGATCGTCAGAAATGCCGTTTGGATTTCACCACTGCTTCAGTTCCTCATCAAGAGAGTCACAGAAATATCTGAAAAATACGTCTTGAAGCTTAACACCTCAAAACCCAAGATCACGGTCGTCAGCAAACAACCCATTAATTTACCACCGATAACTTCGGAAGGAATACCACTAGAAAAAGTTGAAAGGACCACGTATCTCGGTTCTAATTTGCATGGGACATGAGCACTGAAGTAAAGACAAGGACAGAGAAAGCTCGAACAGCATTCTTCGAAATGAAAAAGGTCTTCTGCAGTCACGACATAAGCCTAAGACTGAAAATCAGCTTCTCAGATGCTACATCTTTTCTATCCTGGTTTACAGAGTGGAGAGCTAGATTCGTGACAGAAAACCACTTGAAGAGACTAGAAGCATTTGAAATGTGGATTTACAGGCGGCTGTTATGTATAAGCTGGGTCGACAAAATCAGAAATGAGGAGGTGATAAGCCGCCTGGAAAAGCCAAAGGAAATCATCAAAACTATAAAAAAAGCGAAAAGTTAGAATATTTCGGACATGTGATGTGACACCCGGAAAAATACGGCATCCTTCACTTAATCCTCCAAGGAAAGATTGAAGGCAAACGAGGTCCAGGCAGAAAAACATCATGGTTTCAAAACCTAAGGGACTGGTTTGGACAAAACTCAGCAGCACTTTTTCACATGGGCTGTTGACAAAAATAGGATCGCCAACATGATTGCCAACATCCGATGACGGATATGGCACAAGAAGGAGAAGGAGGAGGAGGAAGACATGGAGGAGAAGAAGGAGAAGAAGAAAAAGGAGGAGGAGGAGAAGAAGGAGGAGGAGGAGGAGAAGGTGGAGGAGGAGAAGCAGAAGACGAGGAGAAGGAGAAGAAGAAGGAGAAGAGGAGGAGAAGAAAAAGAAGAAGGAGGAGGAAGAAGAGGAGGAAGAGAAGGAGGAGGAAAAGAAGGTGAAGAAGGAAGAGGAGAAGAAGGAAGAGGAGGAGGAGAAACAAGATGAGGAGGAAGAAGGAGAGGAGGAGAAGGAGAAGAAAAAGGAGGAGGAGGAGAAGAGGGAGGAAGAAGAGGAGGAAGAGGAAGAAGGAGGAGGAAGAAGAAGAAGGAAGAGGAAGAAGGAGGAGGAGGAGGAGGAGGAGGAGGTAGTTGAGTGCATTTTACTAACACCTGTCCCTGCTTTCTTCCTTTCCAGGCCTCACATCAAGACAATATTTCAGAGCATTGCAGCCAAAGTAGGAACTGGGGAACCATGTTGTGACTGGGTGAGTCTTTCTACTGAAGCCCTTCAGATTTTATATAGGTTGTCCTCAACTTACGGCTACCATTGAGCCCACAATTTTTGTTGCTAAGTGGGGGCAAGTTAAGTGAGTTTTGCCCCATTTTATCACGCTGCTTGGGGCTGAAAAACAGCTTCAAAAGCACAGCTGATAGTTGGAGTGAGCCCCAGTGACTAAAGCAGGCGAAGGGGTAAGAGAAGGCAGCAGCTGTTCCGGGTAGCCATTTTGGGCACCGCATGCTGGGTTATATTCGGAGTATAAGACGCACCTAAATTTTCAGCCTCTTTTAGGAGGGGAAACAAGTGCATCTTATACTCTGAAAAATATGGTAAGTCTAAATGCTTGTCAGCATTCTAGTGCTGCCATAAAGAGAAGAAGAAGAGGCTTGACTTTTCACCTACTTATTTTCTCTGTAGATAATATCCCCTAGGAGATGGGATGGGAGGGGGGACATTCCTGTGAGTTGAAGTCAGGAGATGGGGAGACTGACTTGGAAGATGGCCAATGAGACGCTGAGAATTGGGGAACGGAAAGGGAAGGGTTTGGGATCAGAGGGTTAGTGTCGGCTACGACAGAGTCAGGAACAGATTGTTGTTCTCAATAAATGGAAGATTTCAGCAAAGATTATTTGTTTGGAAATGCAATTTATTTGAGATGACATCGAAACCTGACAATGCTATTGCTACTGCTACTTCTGTTCAGCTGGGTTGCATTTATGTAAGATGAAGAGACCGGCTGAAAAATAGGGGAAAGATTCAAGTTTGAGCACCAGCCACGCACTAGTGTGACTGTTGCTCTCAGAGTTGATTCATTTCTTCAACTTGCATCTTCTTCACGAGCGGGTCCTGAACCCCGATGAAAAAATTACTGACGTGGTTCCTTCTTCGTTGTGCCCAACAGGTGGGAGATGAAGGAGCCGGGCATTTCGTGAAGATGGTACATAACGGGATCGAGTACGGTGACATGCAGCTGATCTGCGAGGCTTACCACCTTATGAAAGACGTGCTGGCCATGGACCACGACGAGATGTCAAAGGTGGGTCAGAGACGCAGTTGGGAACGGAGCAAGGAGGGGGTTGTTGTAAGGTCTAAATGACTCGAGAGAGAGAGAGAGGGCGGCCATTCTGAAATGACGCCGCTTGATGGATAGATGGGTAGTTTATGCCTTCCAAGTAGGATGAAGGAGAAACACAACCAGGCTAACTTGGTTTCTTCTTCTTTTTTTTTTATAATTTTTATTCAACATTTTTCACATTTAAAATCACAGTTACACTTTTACGGCTTCCCGTTATCGGAATTTTTTCTTAAATTCATCATCTCCTTCATCTTATTGTGCACATATGCATTCTTATTTCTTAAGTATTTATTTATCTAATATATATATATATACAATATATACATAACTACTACACTCTAAATATATATATTTTTCCTTCTATTATCTTCTCTTAACATTCAGAATACATTGATTTTAGACTTCTTTTCCAGCCGGTTATACCACCTATTCCCATGTCTCATAATATACTGTTTCCTCTCTGTCCCTCAATTCCATCGTTAATTTATTCATTTCTGTGCATTCTAGCAACTTTTTTATAATCATTGTGTTTGATGGAGCGTGTTGTTGTTTGCAATTTTGGGCAAATGATATTCGCCGTAATTATATGTAGGATAAGCAGGGGTGAAATCCAGCAGGTTCTGACAGGTTCTGGAGAACCGGTAGAGGAAATTTTGAGTAGTTCGGAGAACCGGCAAATACCACCTCTGTCTGGCCCCAGAGTGGGGTGAGAATGGAGATTTTGCAATATCCTTCCTCCAGGAGTGAGGAGGGAATGGGGATTTTGCAGTATCTTTCCCCTGAAGTGGGGTGGGAATGGAGATTTTGCAGTATCCTTCCCCTGCCACGCCCACCAAGCCACGCCCACAAAACTGGTAGTAAAAAAATTTGGATTTCACCACTGAGCGTAAGGTATTAAATTTCTATAACCATCTTTCCTTAACTTGGTTTATTCTAAGGCAGCATTAACAAATCCAAAAGGACAAATCTTACAGGCTGAGAACTTAAGAGGGACATCTCTGAATTTCTTTTTCTGTCCATTACGCAGCTGAGGGCTACGGCCTCGCTTATTTGACCATTCCCTAGGCAGCATCTTCTCTCTCTGCTTCCTTCCCTGGAAGCGGAGGGCTAAATGGAAGGAAAGAGGGAAAGATAAATGGAGAGAAGAATAAATGGAGGGGAAAAGGAAAGGAAGGAAGGAAGGAGAGGGCTTATAGAAGGTTATAGAATAACGGAGTTGGAAGGGACCTTGGAGGTCTTCTAGTCCAACCCCTTAGTCAAGCTCCCTCCCAAAAGACACAGCCCCCAAATTCCGAAAAGGGATCTGTTTGTCTTTCGGCCTATTTAAGCCAAGTTTTATCAGCAAGGCCTGGTAACCTTCCATAGAGGTTTATCGCAAGATCCTGCTCTAATTTTGCAGCATTAATGCTATCGCAAGTCCGCACAAGCCCAGGAGCTGCAAAAGTTCAGGTCTGTTTCCAGACCCCCCCCCCTTGAATTAACATGCAACAAGAGATGGAGGGAGAAGGAAGAAAGGAAAGGAAAGGAAAGGAAAGGAAAGGAAAGGAAGGAAGAGGAGGGAAGGAAAGGAAAGGAAAGGAAAAAAAGGAAAGGAAGAGGAGGGAAGAAAAAGAAAGGAAAAGGAAAGGAAGGGAAGTAAGGAAAGGAAAGGAAAGGAAAAAGGGAAGGAAAGGGAATGAAAGGGAAGAAAGGGAAAGGGAAAGGAAAGGAAAGGAAGAGGAGGGAAGGAAAGGAAAGGAAAAAGGGAAGGGGAGGGAAGGGAAGGAAGGGAAGGGAAGTAAGGAAAGGGAAGGAAAAAAGGAAGGGAAGGAAAGGAAAGGAAAAAGGGAAGGGAAGAAAGGAAAGGAAGAGGAGGGAAGGAAAGGAAAGGAAAGGAAAGGAGGAGAAGGGAGGTAAGGAGAAGGAAGGCAGGAAAAAAAGAAGGAAATATTGTACATAATCATAGACCAGCATGTCCACAGAATAACAGAGTTGGAAGGGACTTTGGAGGTCATCTTGTCCACCCTACCCCACCCCACCCGCCCCCATTTTTCTACAATAGATTAATTGATTGACCATGGCCACATCATGTCCTTAGATACCTCTTCTAAATTGGGTAAGATAACTTTCCAGAAACTTACTGGAAGGATGGAAGGAGATTTCCTTGGGCCCAGCAAATGCAGGACTGACTTCCCCTCCCACCCCCCCCCCCCTCTTTCCTTTCCCAGGTGTTCCAGGAGTGGAATAAGACCGAACTGGATTCCTTCCTGATTGAAATCACAGCTGACATCTTGAAATTCCGTGACACGGATGGAAAACACTTGCTTCCTAAAATCAGGGACAGCGCCGGACAGAAAGGAACGGGAAAATGGACAGCGATTTCTGCTTTGGAATACGGCGTTCCCGTTACTCTTATAGGTGGCTTACCTTTGCTCTGCATATTTGCTATTTTGCAAACCTCTTTTGCAGTTAAGGAAATGAGACTTTTTAAACCTTCCTCTGATTAACACTGCATCCTTCTTTTCTTTTTGGGGACACCCCCAATTTTGGGGGGAGATTTGTTTAGTTTCTTTCTCCACCCCTCATTAAAATACCCCCAACATAATTCTGGTCTGCTTGAGAAAGGGCTGCAATTTGGAGAGAAGCTGGGCTGCCAAACAAGTGAATTTCTATTGTTGCTGGGGTTTTTTTTTTCACCTGTTATCAGCATGACTTGCAGGTTCCTGAAAGATGATGATTCATTCTTCCTCAGCAAAGGAGCGGTTTTGCTGGCATGGAGGAAATTAATGTGCCTGACTGCAAAGAACATAAATCTGCAGGATTTTTTTTTAAAAAAAAACTTTTGATTTAGGGAGATGGAAGGACATGTTTACGCATTGGGTCCTGAATGGACCCCTTACGTTGATGCACCAGAGAGGGAGGGAATCGTAAACCATCACAGGCTGACAAAAGCTAACAAAATTGAAAAAGTAGCAGAGTTTAACCTTAAAACTTAGCTTTTAAATGAAGTGGTTGAGCCAGTGGTGTAAAGCGGTGGTACTGAACCTGTTTGGTACCGGTTTCGTGGGAGATAATTTGGGGTTGGGTGGGAAGGAGGAGTGCATAACCTAGATCCCATATTTCACTCCCTGCCGCTCACCTCCAGCTGTGCAGCCCTGTTCGTAACAGGCCACGGACCGGTACCAATCCGTGGCCCCATGGTTGGGGATCCCTGCTGTAAACCACTCTTTTTGCGTATATATTTTAACTGGAGGCTATTATTACCGTGTTTCCCCGAAAATAAGACCCTGTCTTATATTTTTTTGAACCCCGAAATAAGCGCTTGGCCTTATTTTCAAGGAGGTCTTATTATTTTGGGGTGCGTGGAGGAAACAAAAGGAAATGGCGGGGACCTGCTGCACATGTGTTTAAATATTTTCGGGGAGGGCTTATTTTCAGGGGGGGCTTATTTTAGTGCATGCGTTCAAAAGCCCAATTGGGCTTATTATCAGGGGATGTCTTATTTTAGGGGAAACAGGGTCTTCTAAATTTATACCCGGTTTCCCCGAAAATAAGACATCCCCTGATAATTAAGCCCAATCGGGCTTTTGAGCGCATGCGCTAAAATAAGCCTCCCCCCGAAAATAAGCCCTCCCTGAAAATACTTAAACGCAGAACTGGAAATCTGGTAAGACGGCAAGAGGAGTCCCGTCTTGCTCCACGGGCCCCAAAATAATAAGACCTCCCCGAAAATAAGGCCAAGTGCTTATTTCGGGGTTCAAAAAAATATAAGACAGGGTCTTATTTTCGGGGAAACACAGGTAGCAAAGATTAAGCTAGGTTTTATTTCCCTTTTGCTGCGACAACATAGCTGCAAATGAACCTGAAATAAGTTTTAGCAAGAAAGCACATGTGTTATTGTTTGTAATTTGATTATCCGGCTCGGTTATCTTTACAATTTCTTTTAATGCCTTTCCTTAGTAGAGTAAACCAAGTTGCTTTTTTGAAACGCAGCCCTGTTCAGTTTGAAATTGCCAGTGGTGCACGCGATGGAGTTTTGGTCTTTAACTTGGAGTGGTCAGGAATAATTTGGTTTTTTTGTTTTTCCTTTCAAAAAGGAGAAGCTGTTTTTGCCCGGTGTTTGTCTTCGCTCAAGGACGAAAGGATGCAAGCCAGCAAACTTTTGAGTAGTCCCAAAGCAAAGGCGTTTAGTGGGAATAAGGCAGAGTTTCTGGAGGACATTCGTAAAGTGAGTTCACAGCTTTTCCTGTCAGTGGGCCTGATCCCTTGTTGGAGCTTTGGTATTTTATGAAAGTGATGGTAAGAGGGATTTGGGCTGGAACACAAACCAGACCAGCCTCCCTCAATATGGCTCTCTCCATAATTCATTGATTCCATAATATGTTGAAAATTAGAGGCATATTTTATCTCAGCTGCAGAACTCTGGAGGACCACATGGTGGCAGTAATTAGAGTTTTCTGCGGTGTTCTGCTGCCATCTAGTGGTAGATTAAAGTAAGGATTATAATCTTAAATATCTGAAGGGCATCACTGAAGGAAGATGGTCTGGTCTGTGGCTCAGCAAGATGTTTTATTTTATAGGACAAACTGTTTTATGAGCTGAAGATACCCCAGACCTAACTTTGCTGAGGTCCTTCCTAAATCTTGGTTTGCCATCACTCTGAATCATAAGATGGCTAGTTTGGGGGGGGGGGGAGGTATTCGGCATAATTTGTGAATTTATTATTTCTTAGTAAGATGTGTTCATCGATGGCTTACTTTGCAAACTGTGGTTAGTCAGAATCAAAGTCCTTTATTTTGGTTATGGATCATCATGGTTTAAAAGACATCATGGTTAATATTGTGCAGGCATGCCATTCTCTTAACTTGTGTCCTTCCTATAGGCCCTCTATGCTTCCAAGATCATTTCCTATGCCCAGGGCTTCATGTTACTGAGGCAAGCCGCCAAGGAATTTGGCTGGACCTTAAATTATGGCGCGATTGCATTGATGTGGCGTGGAGGCTGCATCATCAGGAGGTAAGCCAGAAGCAGGAAAACGATTGGAGGATGGACATTCAGTGGCAAAAGCTCTGAGTACAACCCAGACTAACCATTCCGGTCAAACGTTCTGGAAATATTGTCAAAATGGGGCCGACAACATTCCACAACGGTGAAAGAAAATCGAAGAGTTGCCATGTGTGAATAGGCGACAGTATAAATTTTCCAAATAGATAAAAATCTAAATCTAAATCTGGCAAAAATCTTAACAGACTTGGATCTCATCGGTTTAACGTTCTGATGCTTCCACCTTAATTCATTTCAATATTTCTTAAATGGTTATTTTTATATATTTCCTGGGCAGCGTTTTCCTGGGCAAAATCAAAGAAGCTTTTGACCGAACCCCCGACCTGCAAAATTTACTCCTAGATGTCTTTTTTAAGACGGCAGTGGAGAATTGTCAGGTGGGTAACTTCATGAAGACTTTTCTGGCTGGGAATCCTGGGACCTGAAGTCCGTCCATCTTAAAATTAACTTTTCTGCACTTTTGTCTTTTCCCAAGGACTCGTGGCGACGTACAATTAGCACGGGGGTCCAGATGGGAATCCCGATGCCCTGTTTCACCACAGCGTTAGCGTTTTATGATGGGTACAGACATGGCACTTTGCCCGCTAACCTAATTCAAGTGAGTAACTTACGAATGGAGTCTGATGTTAAACTCATTTCGATTCCTAATTTCTTTTTTCTATCCACAGCTTGTTGAATCCCATCTTAACTCTGATTCTCAATACCGTGTTTTCCCGAAAATAAGACCCTGTCTTATATATATATTTTTTGGCCTTATTTTCAGGGAGGTCTTATTATTTTGGGGTGCATGGAGGAAACCAGAGGAAATGGCAGGGACCAGCTGCGCATGGATTTAAATATTTTTGGGGAGGGCTTATTTATTTTATTTATTTATTTGTTTAAATTTCTATACCGCCCTTCTCCAATATAGGACTCAGGGCGGTGAACAGCCAAAGTAAAACAAGACATACATACAAAACATACAAAATCTAAAAACTGATTAAAATAATTAAATATCTTGGCCGTAATTAAAACTTTTCCAATTTAAAATCAATTTAAAATTTGACTCAAGACAGCCCAGCTAGTTGAAATAAATAGGTTTTCAGGGCCCGACGAAAAATCCGGAGGTCTGTTATTGTACGTAACTCTGGGGGGAGGTTGTTCCAGATAGTAGGTGCCCCCACAGAGAAGGCTCTCCCCCTGGGGGTCACCAGCCGACATTGTCTGGTGGACGGCACCCTGAGGAGGCCCACTCTGTGCGAGCGTACTGGCCAGTGGGAGGCTATTGGTGGCAGAAGGCGGTCTCGTAAGTACCCGGGCCCTAAGCCATGGAGCGCTTTAAAGGTGGTCACCAACACCTTGAAGCGCACCCGGAAGACCACCGGGAGCCAGTGCAGCTCACGCAGGAGAGGTGTCACATGGGAGCGCCTCGTCGCCCCCATAATCCCCCGCGCGGCCGCGTTCTGGACCAGCTGGAGCCTCCGGGTGCACCCCAGGGGGAGCCCCATGTAGAGAGCGTTGCAGTAGTCCAGGCGGGAAGTGACGAGTGCCTGAGTGACTGTGCGTAGGGAGTCCCGATCTAGAAAGGGGCGCAACTGGCGTATCAGGCGAACCTGATAGAAAGCCCCCCTGGCCACGGCCGCCAAATGATCTTCTAAAGATAGCCGTGCGTCCAGGAGGACGCCCAAGTTGCGAGCCCTCTCCGTGGGGGCAAGTGATTCACCCCCAATAGCCAGCGATGGCATCAGCTGGCTATATCGGGACGCCGGAAGCCACAGCCACTCGGTCTTGGAGGGGTTGAGTCGGAGCCTGTTTCTCCCCATCCAGGCCCGCACGGCCTCCAGGCACTGGGACATCACTTCAAGGGCATCATTGGGGTGGCCTGGGGTGGAGATGTACAGCTGGGTGTCATCAGCGTACTGATGGAACTCCACCCCGAAGCCACGGATGATCTCACCCATTTTCAAGGGAGTGCTTATTTTAGTGGCAGGCGCTCAAAAGCCTGATTGGGATTTATTATCAGGGGATGTCTTATTTTAGGGGAAACAGGTAGAAGTGTAATTATATTTTGGAAGACTTTATTTTCTTTGTTTGCAGTGTTTCTTTGTGGGTCTAATTGTTATCTCAAACAATGACTCCTCCGGGTGCCGTCGGCCAAACAATGCCGACTGGCGGCCCCCAGGGGGAGAGCCTTCTCTGTGGGGGCACCTACTATCTGGAACGAGCTCCCCCCGGAGATACGGAGGATCCCGGATCTGCGCACCTTCCGCCGCACTCTAAAGACCTTATTATTTCACCAGGCGGGCCTGGCCTAATTTTCTCCCTCTTTTATAAAAGATTTTTAATTTTTTAATATCTTTTACTATTTTATATATTCAAATTTTAAAATTGGTTTTAAATAGTTCGGGGTTTTAATTTGTCTGGGCCAAAACTATTTAATTTGATTTTAATTCTACTTTTAAATTTTGTATGTACGTGTTTTATTGTTTGGCTGTGCACCATCCCTGAGTCCTTCGGGAGTAGGGCGGTATAGAAATCAAATAAATATATATATATAAATATAAAGAAGAAGAAAAAAGGGGGGGGATGTTAATAAATCTAGAACCCCATTGGGAAAGCTCCATAAACCACAGAGCATCCTTCAGAGGCGTGGACTTCAATTCCCAGAATTGCTTAACCAACTAAGAATTCTGGGAATAGAAACCAACTTTTTGGAAGCAGGGGTGAAATGCTACTGGTCGGGCGAACTGGTAGCGGCGTGGCAGGTGGTTCGGAGAACCAGTAGCGGCGGCAGCACGAGGCTCCGCCCATTGGCCCAGACATCATTACTTCCTGGTTTTAACCAGGAAGTAACCTGTTTTTTACTCTCTGCGCAAATCACGCATGCTTGGGGCGCGCACTTCCGAACCGGTAGGGAAGGTAAGTAGATTTCATCCCTGCTTGGAAGCCACCATGTGGTCAATTTTGGCTTGCAACAGTGGTTGTGCGAATGCAATCTTGGTCAGTATTAGTTCTTTCATCGTGAACGATCTAAGCCTCAAGTTGTCAACTCAAAACGTTGTGCATTTTCTGTCTCTTAGGCTCAGCGGGATTATTTCGGGGCCCACACCTACGAATTGTTGTCAAAACCGGGCGAATTCGTTCACACCAACTGGACGGGGCACGGGGGCTCCGTCTCATCTTCGTCCTATAACGCCTAGAGGACAGAAACCCCATGAAAGCTACATAGAGGGAGTCTCCAAACCTTTGGGCGTTTCTGTAGATGTCCAGTTTTAGCTTTTATTTTCTATTATTATTATTTTTTTTTGTAAAGACATTCTTATGGTGTCTTAGGCAAAAAGCCAGAAATAAAATGGATGGAATAAAATGGAATTCTGCTGAAATAAATGCTTGTTTCCAATTCATCTTCGCTTTTTTTAATCCCTTGAGATCGTAGCAATTTGGAAGAAGGTTTTGATGTACAGAAACAAGAATTAAAGCTTGGCAAAGGGGCAGGGATGATGGGATTTGTAGTTAGCCCCTCCAATCCTTGGCTGGCTTGTTTATTAGCATATCAGCATACCAATTAGCATACCAGATCCTGTTATCTGCTCTTCAACCCCAAAATTGCCCTGGTAATCTCAAATGTCTTGGACTACAGTTCCTCATTTGCTGCCAGAGGTGGCCCAGGATGATGGACCATGTTTTGCTACCCATATTTTGCTTGGATGGGATCGTCCAAGCAAAAAATTTAAAAAATAGGAATCAGGTTTCTTGAAAACAAAAAACCATGTTAAAAGTAATTACTACTATTCTTAATAAGTAACATGCTTCAAATAAACATGTTCATCATCCAACAAAAATAAAAATAATGAATTGAAAACAAACCCTCAAAAGGGCAGAGTCTGGGCCACTATGTCTTTAGCTGCCTTCAGTTTTTCTGTCTTCTTTTTGACTGTTGACCCGATTAAAAGGAATTATTTGGCTTTATTTAAAGGGAGACCGGCAGAGACTACGCTGACAGCAAATTTGGGAAAAAAGATTTTTCTTAAATGATAAGCAAAAGCAAATGTAATTATTTTGATTTTATATGGTTTACTTCTGGCATTCATATATACGCACTTTTATCCTTTGGATTTTACTTTATTTCATTTTTATTCTTTACATTTTGTTTCATTTACATTTTTAATCCTTTTTTACTTTACATCCTTTCCTATTTTTCTTAAAATTTCCTAAATTTCCTTCCCTAAAATTTTCACTTTCATCCTCTTGGATGCAAGAAAATAGAAAGTACTCCTAAAAGGATAAAAAAAAAAAGAAAGTAAAAGAAAACATAAAGAAAAGATTGTGAAAGAGAATATACGTTTCATATTCTTTCCTTTACAATCCATATTTTAATATTTCATTTACACTCCCATCCTTTTTTATTTTCTCTTTATTTACCTTTTGGTTTTGATTCAATTCTACATTATATTATTAAGAAGAGACTGGACAACCCTTTTGTCTGAAATGATATATAGGGTAGAATAGAATAGAATAGAGTAGAATAGGAATTGGAATAGAATAGAATAGAATAGAATAGAATAGAATAGAATAGAATAGAATAGAATAGAATAGAATAGAATAGAATAGAATAGAATAGAATAGAATAGAATAAGGAAATGGAATAGAATAGAATAGAATAAGGAAATGGAATAGAATAGAATAGAATAGAATAAGGAAATAGAATAGAATAGAATAATTAGAATTGGAAATAAATTAGAATAGAATAGGAATGGAATGGAATGGAATAGAATAGAATAGAATAGAATAAGGAAATGGAATAGAATAGGAAATGGAATAGAATAGGAAATGGAATAGAATAGGAAATGGAATAGAATGGAATAGAATAAGGAAATGGAATGGAATGGAATGGAATAGAATAGAATAGAATAGAATAGAATAGAATAGAATAACAGAGTTGGAAGGGACCTTGGAGGTCTTCTAGTCCAACCCGCTGCCCAGGCAGGAAACCCTACACCATTTCTGAGAAAATGGCTGTCTGCAGTGGTGTAGGGCTTCCTGCTTGAGCAGGGGGTTGGACTAGAGGACCTCCAAGGTCCCTTCCAAGTCTGTTATTAAATATACACGTTTATTTCCATTTCACGTCGTTTTCAGGCCAGCTCAGACACCCCTTGCCCTCCCCTCCCTCTACCCCTTCCCCCCTCCCACTTTCCACAGCGGGACTACCACTAGCCCAGGGGTGGCCTACTGTGGCCCTTTTACAAACTGTGGACTTCAACTCCCAGAATTCCTGAGCCAGCTTGGCTGGCTCAGGAATTCTGGGAGTTGAAGTCCACAGGTCATAAAGGGGCCATATTTGCCCAACCCTGCACTAGCCCCCATCATCATCCTCCATCCACCCTCACGGGGGTTTGTAATCCGACGCTTGAAAGCAGCGGGTGGGAGGCGTGGCCTCCCTTCTTGGGGGGAGGAGACTGCGCTTGGCGGCCCCGCTCTTCAGCAGCGACGCCTGAGGCGGGGGGAGAAAAAAAAAGGCGGGAAAGGCGGCCGCCATTTTGGCCGCCATGGAAACTGAGGCGCAGGTACTACTCTTTCCCCTCCCCCCCTCCCACGCCCGGAAACAGGGCGCCCCTGAGCATGTGCAGAGGGCGGGCACGGCTAAAATTCTGAATCCTCCTCCTGCGGTCTTTTTCTCTTTCTTCTCTTTTATTGTTTAATGCGGCGGGCGGCCGTGAGGGAATTTGGCGGATCTGAGGTGGGGGGTGGTGGTGGTGGTGGGGAAATGAGCATCGCTGCGGCCGCCAACGTGCCTCTGAGCACGTGCAGAGCGCCGTTTCTTGGGCTGTTGGAAGTATTCCACCAGGGAGACCAGGGAGGAGGAGGAGGGGGGCGGGGGAAAGGAAGCATTGTTGTCGGTGGTGGTGGAAGGGGTCTCTGAGCATGTGCAGAGAGCATGTGCCTTTTGGGAGTTTCCGGAGGAGGAGGAGGGAAGGTAATCCTGCTTGCTGGCAAACCTGGGTTATGTCCTCTGAGCATGGACAGAGCGCTGCTTTTGGGGACGGAATATCGGGAATGAGAGTGGTTGGAGTGACATTTTCCCCCCTTTCACTTTATACAGAAATATAAACATACACTTTATTATATAAATACACACACACACACACAGAGTCAGCTTTGTTTCCCTGGCACCCTATATTATTATTTTTCATTCAGAGAAAATGCAGCTATACTTTTTTAAAGCATGTTTCAAAGGCCGGGCCTCAAAGGAGTAAAGAAATTTTTTAAAGAAAATGATAATAACTATCATAATAATAAATAAAATTAAATAAGAAAATTTTAAAAAATAAGAAATAAATAGGGGGTGTGCATAAGCGCACCAGCGTGCCTACTGTTCCCATTTATTCGTACTCATTTAATATGTATATACTTACACCTATTTATATGTTTATATAAGTATATGTTTATACTTATATGTTTATATATGTTTATATTATATAAACATATAAACTTATATGTTTATATGTTATGTTCATACTTATACTTGTTTTCCCATACATGCTTGACAAACTAAATACAATACAATATAATATAATATAATATTATAATATAATATAATAATATAATATAATATAATATAATAATATAATATAATATAATATAATATAATATAATATAATATAATATAATATAATATAATATAATATAATATAATATAATATAATATAATATAATATTAAACAAACAAACAAACAAATAAATAAAAATTACTGTTTTACTTGTAAACCAGAGGCAAGCAAGCATCAGAGGCAGAACAGAAACAATATAAATATTGAATATTCCATGTCACTGATATATTAAATTGTCTGGAAGGCCTCACTTTTTATGGATTTATATAATACACAAAAATACGCTCTGTGTGTGTATGCCCTATATATACATATGTATATGAATTATATATGCACATACACATGTAAACATACACAGGTGAATAAATAAAATTACTGTTTTACTTGTAAACCAGAGGCAGTCAAGCGTCAGAGGCAGAATAGAAATAATAAAAATATTGAATATTTATATTCCATGTCACTGATATATTAAGTTGTCTGGAAGGCCTGACTTTTTATGGATATACCAAAAATACCCTCTGTGTGTGTCTGTGTGTGTGTATACACACGTGCCCTATATATACGTATGTATATGAATTATATACGCACATACACACGTAAACATACACAGGTGGTTTTCAAATATTTTACACAAGGCCAGTTAAGAAACTTGTAAAAAATGCTGATTTTTCTGAAAAAAATGCGAATCCGGTTTAGATTTAGATATGGATGCCATTATAACATGTTGAAAGGGATATGAAATCCCAAGATTCCTGATCACTCTGGGTATCCCCAATTCTTAAATTTCTCAGAGTCCAAAAACCTCAGCTTTGATAATCGTACTTCATTTATTTCTTATGTATTGAGTTTAGTTAGTTAATTTGAAGACCTGGTATAATATCTACACACAACAGTGCATAAAATAATTTTGTAACTTTTCCTCCTTAACTATGTTTTTCCTAGAGGTTGAAAGCGGCTTTTCATTACACTGTTGCCTGTCTATGCCAGGAAGTTGCTGAAGATAAAAACATACAGTTTAGCAGACAGACCATTGCAGCTATTTCCGAGATCACCTTTAGACAATGCGGTACTTTTCCTTATCTTTTCAATATTGTAGTATTTCTTTAAAAAACAAACTGGAAATAAACTTGGAGATAACTTTAGTAAAACTAGAGAAAATACACAGATCCCTCAGCAAAATCAGTTAAAACCAGAGAGCAATTGTACTCTAGACTTCTTTACCAGTGGCAAAGAGGGGGCTTCCAATCCATACATGACTACTGGTATCAGGGGTGAAATCCAGCAGGTTCTGACAGGTTCTGGAGAACTGATAGCGGAAATTTTGAGCAGTTTAGAGAACTGATAGTGGAAATTTTGAGTATGGAGAACCGGTAGTGGAAATTTTGAGTAGTTCAGAGAATCAGCAAATAACCCCTCTGGCTGGCCCCAGAGTAGGATGGGAATGGAGATTTTGCAATATCCTTCCCCCAGGAGTGGGGAGGGAATGAAGATTTTGCAGTATCCTTCCCTTACCAAGCCACATCACGCCCACCAAGCCATTCCCACAGAACCGGTAGTAAGAAAATTTGGATTTCACCACTGACTGGTATGTATTTGTGTCCAGATGTCTGACACAAAGAGGCAAATCATGGCATTTGTGTAATGTCATCATGTACATTTGTGTGATGTCATCATGTACATTTTGTCACATACTCCTTCCAGATTGTGGATTTGATCTTAAAACATGCTTTGGAACAGATAGCAGTGCAAATGTACTAACATTTGCAATAGTGAAATCCAAAAGGATGCAGCTGTTTTAAGGAGTTCTAGATTGGTGCTATGTTCCTCCTCCTCCTGTGCACTTTGAAGTATTTGTTTAATAAGATCCAGAATTTTAGCTCAGAATATTTATTCTTATGGGTATATTTCTTTTCCTTTCATTCATCCTGTTATCCTTGATACATTGCCTTTAATTTTTCTGGAATGTTTTATTAGATCTTTTCTTAGCTTACAAAACTGCTATTCTATAACCAATGTAGTTTTCATCCCCACCTAACTAACAAGCTGGGGCTGTTTACAAATAAATCTGTTTATGATAATATTGGAAGCTAGGTTACATTAAACAGTGATGATTTACCTATAACTTTTTGTGTTGAAATTGGCTCTGCTTTTCAAGTAAAAACATTTTAAGATACTTTTAATTTTCCCCTTTCAGAATTTTTTGCAAAGGACCTTGAAATGTTTGCCAAGTAAGTACTTGGAAAGATGTAATACTTAACAATAATCAGCATGTATCTTTGTCTGATAAGACAACTAGAAAAATATTTTTCTTTTGTTTTCTGTTGAGTGTCATATCCACATACATTCTTAGCCTCTTGCTTTCAGCCAGCTGGCTTTTAGCAAGGATGGTCTAAAATTAATTCTGGGACTATTTCACTGCATTAATTCATATTTTATTTAATAACTATGTTAAATTACTTGTGTATCTGGTGCCAAGCTCTTGAAAAAAAGCGTGGACTAAGAAGGGTGCTAGTTAATGAACAGACAAGAGAGTATGCTTTTGTATTATATTAGAAGTATACAGATTTTTGCAGTAAAATATTCCATAGGCTTAAT
>JAXLNS010000179.1:0-53274 GCA_037215915.1 Pantherophis vulpinus | reverse complement strand
AATTTAAAAGTATTGGGACTTGGATTTTTCTTTGAAAGGTGGACGCTTTGGAGTTTTGGTGGACACTGGACACTCAACTTAAAAATATTGGGACTTGGATTTTTTTTGAAAGGTGGACGCTTTGGAGTTTTGGTGGACACTGGACACTCAATTTAAAAGTATTGGGACTTGGATTTTTCTTTGAAAGGTGGACGCTTTGGAGTTTTGGTGGACACTGGACACTCAACTTAAAAGTATTGGGACTTGGATTTTTCTTTGAAAGGTGGACGCTTTGGAGTTTTGGTGGACACTGGACACTCAATTTAAAAGTATTGGGACTTGGATTTTTCTTTGAAAGGTGGACGCTTTGGAGTTTTGGTGGACACTGGACACTCAACTTAAAAGTATTGGGACTTGGATTTTTTTTGAAAGGTGGACGCTTTGGAGTTTTGGTGGACACTGGACACTCAACTAAAAAGGATTGGGACTTGGATTTTTCTTTGAAAGGTGGACGCTTTGGAGTTTTGGTGGACACTGGACACTCAACTTAAAAGTATTGGGACTTGGATTTTTCTTTGAAAGGTGGACGCTTTGGAGTTTTGGTGGACACTGGACACTCAACTTAAAAGTATTGGGACTTGGATTTTTCTTTGAAAGGTGGACGCTTTGGAGTTTTGGTGGACACTGGACACTCAATTTAAAAGTATTGGGACTTGGATTTTTCTTGAAAGGTGGACGCTTTGGAGTTTTGGTGGACACTGGACACTCAACTTAAAAGTATTGGGACTTGGATTTTTCTTTGAAAGGTGGACGCTTTGGAGTTTTGGTGGACACTGGACACTCAACTTAAAAGTATTGGGACTTGGATTTTTCTTTGAAAGGTGGACGCTTTGGAGTTTTGGTGGACACTGGACACTCAACTTAAAAGTATTGGGACTTGGATTTTTTTTGAAAGGTGGACGCTTTGGAGTTTTGGTGGACACTGGACACTCAATTTAAAAGTATTGGGACTTGGATTTTTCTTTGAAAGGTGGACGCTTTGGAGTTTTGGTGGACACTGGACACTCAACTTAAAAGTATTGGGACTTGGATTTTTCTTTGAAAGGTGGACGCTTTGGAGTTTTGGTGGACACTGGACACTCAACTTAAAAGTATTGGGACTTGGATTTTTCTTTGAAAGGTGGACGCTTTGGAGTTTTGGTGGACACTGGACACTCAACTTAAAAGTATTGGGACTTGGATTTTTCTTTGAAAGGTGGACGCTTTGGAGTTTTGGTGGACACTGGACACTCAACTTAAAAGTATTGGGACTTGGATTTTTCTTTGAAAGGTGGACGCTTTGGAGTTTTGGTGGACACTGGACACTCAACTTAAAAGTATTGGGACTTGGATTTTTCTTTGAAAGGTGGACGCTTTGGAGTTTTGGTGGACACTGGACACTCAACTTAAAAGTATTGGGACTTGGATTTTTCTTTGAAAGGTGGACGCTTTGGAGTTTTGGTGGACACTGGACACTCAACTTAAAAGTATTGGGACTTGGATTTTTCTTTGAAAGGTGGACGCTTTGGAGTTTTGGTGGACACTGGACACTCAATTTAAAAGTATTGGGACTTGGATTTTTCTTTGAAAGGTGGACGCTTTGGAGTTTTGGTGGACACTGGACACTCAACTTAAAAGTATTGGGACTTGGATTTTTTTTGAAAGGTGGACGCTTTGGAGTTTTGGTGGACACTGGACACTCAACTTAAAAGTATTGGGACTTGGATTTTTCTTTGAAAGGTGGACGCTTTGGAGTTTTGGTGGACACTGGACACTCAATTTAAAAGTATTGGGACTTGGATTTTTCTTTGAAAGGTGGACGCTTTGGAGTTTTGGTGGACACTGGACACTCAACTTAAAAGTATTGGGACTCGGATTTTTTTTGAAAGGTGGACGCTTTGGAGTTTTGGTGGACACTGGACACTCAACTTAAAAGTATTGGGACTTGGATTTTTCTTTGAAAGGTGGACGCTTTGGAGTTTTGGTGGACACTGGACACTCAACTTAAAAGTATTGGGACTTGGATTTTTCTTTGAAAGGTGGACGCTTTGGAGTTTTGGTGGACACTGGACACTCAACTTAAAAGTATTGGGACTTGGATTTTTTTTGAAAGGTGGACGCTTTGGAGTTTTGGTGGACACTGGACACTCAATTTAAAAGTATTGGGACTTGGATTTTTCTTTGAAAGGTGGACGCTTTGGAGTTTTGGTGGACACTGGACACTCAACTTAAAAGTATTGGGACTTGGATTTTTCTTTGAAAGGTGGACGCTTTGGAGTTTTGGTGGACACTGGACACTCAACTTAAAAGTATTGGGACTTGGATTTTTCTTTGAAAGGTGGACGCTTTGGAGTTTTGGTGGACACTGGACACTCAACTTAAAAGTATTGGGACTTGGATTTTTCTTTGAAAGGTGGACGCTTTGGAGTTTTGGTGGACACTGGACACTCAACTTAAAAGTATTGGGACTTGGATTTTTTTTGAAAGGTGGACGCTTTGGAGTTTTGGTGGACACTGGACACTCAACTTAAAAGTATTGGGACTTGGATTTTTCTTTGAAAGGTGGACGCTTTGGAGTTTTGGTGGACACTGGACACTCAACTTAAAAGTATTGGGACTTGGATTTTTCTTTGAAAGGTGGACGCTTTGGAGTTTTGGTGGACACTGGACACTCAACTTAAAAGTATTGGGACTTGGATTTTTCTTTGAAAGGTGGACGCTTTGGAGTTTTGGTGGACACTGGACACTCAACTTAAAAGTATTGGGACTTGGATTTTTCTTTGAAAGGTGGACGCTTTGGAGTTTTGGTGGACACTGGACACTCAATTTAAAAGTATTGGGACTTGGATTTTTCTTTGAAAGGTGGACGCTTTGGAGTTTTGGTGGACACTGGACACTCAACTTAAAAGTATTGGGACTCGGATTTTTTTTGAAAGGTGGACGCTTTGGAGTTTTGGTGGACACTGGACACTCAATTAAAAGTATTGGGACTTGGATTTTTCTTTGAAAGGTGGACGCTTTGGAGTTTTGGTGGACACTGGACACTCAACTTAAAAGTATTGGGACTTGGATTTTTCTTTGAAAGGTGGACGCTTTGGAGTTTTGGTGGACACTGGACACTCAACTTAAAAGTATTGGGACTTGGATTTTTCTTTGAAAGGTGGACGCTTTGGAGTTTTGGTGGACACTGGACACTCAACTTAAAAGTATTGGGACTTGGATTTTTCTTTGAAAGGTGGACGCTTTGGAGTTTTGGTGGACACTGGACACTCAACTTAAAAGTATTGGGACTTGGATTTTTCTTTGAAAGGTGGACGCTTTGGAGTTTTGGTGGACACTGGACACTCAACTTAAAAGTATTGGGACTTGGATTTTTCTTTGAAAGGTGGACGCTTTGGAGTTTTGGTGGACACTGGACACTCAACTTAAAAGTATTGGGACTTGGATTTTTCTTTGAAAGGTGGACGCTTTGGAGTTTTGGTGGACACTGGACACTCAACTTAAAAGTATTGGGACTTGGATTTTTCTTTGAAAGGTGGACGCTTTGGAGTTTTGGTGGACACTGGACACTCAACTTAAAAGTATTGGGACTTGGATTTTTCTTTGAAAGGTGGACGCTTTGGAGTTTTGGTGGACACTGGACACTCAATTTAAAAGTATTGGGACTTGGATTTTTCTTTGAAAGGTGGACGCTTTGGAGTTTTGGTGGACACTGGACACTCAACTTAAAAGTATTGGGACTCGGATTTTTTTTGAAAGGTGGACGCTTTGGAGTTTTGGTGGACACTGGACACTCAATTTAAAAGTATTGGGACTTGGATTTTTCTTTGAAAGGTGGACGCTTTGGAGTTTTGGTGGACACTGGACACTCAACTTAAAAGTATTGGGACTTGGATTTTTCTTTGAAAGGTGGACGCTTTGGAGTTTTGGTGGACACTGGACACTCAACTTAAAAGTATTGGGACTTGGATTTTTTTTGAAAGGTGGACGCTTTGGAGTTTTGGTGGACACTGGACACTCAACTTAAAAGTATTGGGACTTGGATTTTTCTTTGAAAGGTGGACGCTTTGGAGTTTTGGTGGACACTGGACACTCAACTTAAAAGTATTGGGACTTGGATTTTTCTTTGAAAGGTGGACGCTTTGGAGTTTTGGTGGACACTGGACACTCAACTTAAAAGTATTGGGACTTGGATTTTTCTTTGAAAGGTGGACGCTTTGGAGTTTTGGTGGACACTGGACACTCAATTTAAAAGTATTGGGACTTGGATTTTTCTTTGAAAGGTGGACGCTTTGGAGTTTTGGTGGACACTGGACACTCAATTAAAAGTATTGGGACTTGGATTTTTATTTGAAAGGTGGACGCTTTGGAGTTTTGGTGGACACTGGACACTCAACTTAAAAGTATTGGGACTTGGATTTTTTTTGAAAGGTGGACGCTTTGGAGTTTTGGTGGACACTGGACACTCAATTTAAAAGTATTGGGACTTGGATTTTTCTTTGAAAGGTGGACGCTTTGGAGTTTTGGTGGACACTGGACACTCAACTTAAAAGTATTGGGACTTGGATTTTTCTTTGAAAGGTGGACGCTTTGGAGTTTTGGTGGACACTGGACACTCAACTTAAAAGTATTGGGACTTGGATTTTTTTTGAAAGGTGGACGCTTTGGAGTTTTGGTGGACACTGGACACTCAACTTAAAAGTATTGGGACTTGGATTTTTCTTTGAAAGGTGGACGCTTTGGAGTTTTGGTGGACACTGGACACTCAACTTAAAAGTATTGGGACTTGGATTTTTCTTTGAAAGGTGGACGCTTTGGAGTTTTGGTGGACACTGGACACTCAACTTAAAAGTATTGGGACTTGGATTTTTCTTTGAAAGGTGGACGCTTTGGAGTTTTGGTGGACACTGGACACTCAACTTAAAAGTATTGGGACTTGGATTTTTCTTTGAAAGGTGGACGCTTTGGAGTTTTGGTGGACACTGGACACTCAATTTAAAAGTATTGGGACTTGGATTTTTCTTTGAAAGGTGGACGCTTTGGAGTTTTGGTGGACACTGGACACTCAACTTAAAAGTATTGGGACTTGGATTTTTCTTTGAAAGGTGGACGCTTTGGAGTTTTGGTGGACACTGGACACTCAATTAAAAGTATTGGGACTTGGATTTTTCTTTGAAAGGTGGACGCTTTGGAGTTTTGGTGGACACTGGACACTCAATTAAAAGTATTGGACTTGATTTGACTTGGACACTCACTTAAAGTATTGGACTTGGATTTTTTGAAAGGTGGACGCTTTGGAGTTTTGGTGGACACTGGACACTCAATTTAAAAGTATTGGGACTTGGATTTTTCTTTGAAAGGTGGACGCTTTGGAGTTTTGGTGGACACTGGACACTCAACTTAAAAGTATTGGGACTTGGATTTTTCTTTGAAAGGTGGACGCTTTGGAGTTTTGGTGGACACTGGACACTCAATTTAAAAGTATTGGGACTTGGATTTTTCTTTGAAAGGTGGACGCTTTGGAGTTTTGGTGGACACTGGACACTCAACTTAAAAGTATTGGGACTTGGATTTTTCTTTGAAAGGTGGACGCTTTGGAGTTTTGGTGGACACTGGACACTCAACTTAAAAGTATTGGGAGTTGGATTTTTTTTGAAAGGTGGACGCTTTGGAGTTTTGGTGGACACTGGACACTCAACTTAAAAGTATTGGGACTTGGATTTTTCTTTGAAAGGTGGACGCTTTGGAGTTTTGGTGGACACTGGACACTCAACTTAAAAGTATTGGGACTTGGATTTTTCTTTGAAAGGTGGACGCTTTGGAGTTTTGGTGGACACTGGACACTCAACTTAAAAGTATTGGGACTTGGATTTTTCTTTGAAAGGTGGACGCTTTGGAGTTTTGGTGGACACTGGACACTCAACTTAAAAGTATTGGGACTTGGATTTTTCTTTGAAAGGTGGACGCTTTGGAGTTTTGGTGGACACTGGACACTCAACTTAAAAGAATTGGGACTTGGATTTTTCTTTGAAAGGTGGACGCTTTGGAGTTTTGGTGGACACTGGAAACTCAACTTAAAAGTATTGGGACTTGGATTTTTTTTTTGAAAGGTGGACGCTTTGGAGTTTTGGTGGACACTGGACACTCAATTTAAAAGTATTGGGACTTGGATTTTTCTTTGAAAGGTGGACGCTTTGGAGTTTTGGTGGACACTGGACACTCAATTTAAAAGTATTGGGACTTGGATTTTTCTTTGAAAGGTGGACGCTTTGGAGTTTTGGTGGACACTGGACACTCAATTTAAAAGTATTGGGACTTGGATTTTTCTTTGAAAGGTGGACGCTTTGGAGTTTTGGTGGACACTGGACACTCAATTTAAAAGTATTGGGACTTGGATTTTTCTTTGAAAGGTGGACGCTTTGGAGTTTTGGTGGACACTGGACACTCAATTTAAAAGTATTGGGACTTGGATTTTTCTTTGAAAGGTGGACGCTTTGGAGTTTTGGTGGACACTGGACACTCAATTTAAAAGTATTGGGACTTGGATTTTTCTTTGAAAGGTGGACGCTTTGGAGTTTTGGTGGACACTGGACACTCAACTAAAAAGTATTGGGACTTGGATTTTTTTTTGAAAGGTGGACGCTTTGGAGTTTTGGTGGACACTGGACACTCAACTAAAAAGTATTGGGACTTGGATTTTTTTTTTGAAAGGTGGACGCTTTGGAGTTGTGGTGGACACTGGACACTCAACTTAAAAGTATTGGGACTTGGATTTTTCTTTGAAAGGTGGACGCTTTGGAGTTTTGGTGGACACTGGACACTCAACTTAAAAGAATTGGGACTTGGATTTTTCTTTGAAAGGTGGACGCTTTGGAGTTTTGGTGGACACTGGAAACTCAACTTAAAAGTATTGGGACTTGGATTTTTTTTTTGAAAGGTGGACGCTTTGGAGTTTTGGTGGACACTGGACACTCAATTTAAAAGTATTGGGACTTGGATTTTTCTTTGAAAGGTGGACGCTTTGGAGTTTTGGTGGACACTGGACACTCAATTTAAAAGTATTGGGACTTGGATTTTTCTTTGAAAGTTGGACGCTTTGGAGTTTTGGTGGACACTGGACACTCAATTTAAAAGTATTGGGACTTGGATTTTTCTTTGAAAGGTGGACGCTTTGGAGTTTTGGTGGACACTGGACACTCAACTAAAAAGTATTGGGACTTGGATTTTTTTTTGAAAGGTGGACGCTTTGGAGTTTTGGTGGACACTGGACACTCAACTAAAAAGTATTGGGACTTGGATTTTTTTTTTTTGAAAGGTGGACGCTTTGGAGTTGTGGTGGACACTGGACACTCAACTTAAAAGTATTGGGACTTGGATTTTTCTTTGAAAGGTGGACGCTTTGGAGTTTTGGTGGACACTGGACACTCAACTTAAAAGAATTGGGACTTGGATTTTTCTTTGAAAGGTGGACGCTTTGGAGTTTTGGTGGACACTGGAAACTCAACTTAAAAGTATTGGGACTTGGATTTTTTTTTTTGAAAGGTGGACGCTTTGGAGTTTTGGTGGACACTGGACACTCAATTTAAAAGTATTGGGACTTGGATTTTTCTTTGAAAGGTGGACGCTTTGGAGTTTTGGTGGACACTGGACACTCAACTTAAAAGTATTGGGACTTGGATTTTTCTTTGAAAGGTGGACGCTTTGGAGTTTTGGTGGACACTGGACACTCAACTTAAAAGTATTGGGAGTTGGATTTTTTTTGAAAGGTGGACGCTTTGGAGTTTTGGTGGACACTGGACACTCAACTTAAAAGTATTGGGACTTGGAATTTTCTTTGAAAGGTGGACGCTTTGGAGTTTTGGTGGACACTGGACACTCAACTTAAAAGTATTGGGACTTGGATTTTTCTTTGAAAGGTGGACGCTTTGGAGTTTTGGTGGACACTGGACACTCAACTTAAAAGTATTGGGACTTGGATTTTTCTTTGAAAGGTGGACGCTTTGGAGTTTTGGTGGACACTGGACACTCAACTTAAAAGTATTGGGACTTGGATTTTTCTTTGAAAGGTGGACGCTTTGGAGTTTTGGTGGACACTGGACACTCAATTTAAAAGTATTGGGACTTGGATTTTTCTTTGAAAGGTGGACGCTTTGGAGTTTTGGTGGACACTGGACACTCAATTTAAAAGTATTGGGACTTGGATTTTTCTTTGAAAGGTGGACGCTTTGGAGTTTTGGTGGACACTGGACACTCAACTTAAAAATATTGGGACTTGGATTTTTTTTGAAAGGTGGACGCTTTGGAGTTTTGGTGGACACTGGACACTCAATTTAAAAGTATTGGGACTTGGATTTTTCTTTGAAAGGTGGACGCTTTGGAGTTTTGGTGGACACTGGACACTCAACTTAAAAGTATTGGGACTTGGATTTTTTTTGAAAGGTGGACGCTTTGGAGTTTTGGTGGACACTGGACACTCAATTTAAAAGTATTGGGACTTGGATTTTTCTTTGAAAGGTGGACGCTTTGGAGTTTTGGTGGACACTGGACACTCAACTTAAAAGTATTGGGACTTGGATTTTTCTTTGAAAGGTGGACGCTTTGGAGTTTTGGTGGACACTGGACACTCAACTTAAAAGTATTGGGACTTGGATTTTTTTTGAAAGGTGGACGCTTTGGAGTTTTGGTGGACACTGGACACTCAACTTAAAAGTATTGGGACTTGGATTTTTCTTTGAAAGGTGGACGCTTTGGAGTTTTGGTGGACACTGGACACTCAACCTAAACGTATTGGGACTTGGATTTTTCTTTGAAAGGTGGACGCTTTGGAGTTTTGGTGGACACTGGACACTCAACTTAAAAGTATTGGGACTTGGATTTTTCTTTGAAAGGTGGACGCTTTGGAGTTTTGGTGGACACTGGACACTCAACTTAAAAGTATTGGGACTTGGATTTTTCTTTGAAAGGTGGACGCTTTGGAGTTTTGGTGGACACTGGACACTCAATTTAAAAGTATTGGGACTTGGATTTTTCTTTGAAAGGTGGACGCTTTGGAGTTTTGGTGGACACTGGACACTCAACTTAAAAGTATTGGGACTTGGATTTTTCTTTGAAAGGTGGACGCTTTGGAGTTTTGGTGGACACTGGACACTCAATTTAAAAGTATTGGGACTTGGATTTTTCTTTGAAAGGTGGACGCTTTGGAGTTTTGGTGGACACTGGACACTCAACTTAAAAGTATTGGGACTTGGATTTTTCTTTGAAAGGTGGACGCTTTGGAGTTTTGGTGGACACTGGACACTCAACTTAAAAGTATTGGGACTTGGATTTTTCTTTGAAAGGTGGACGCTTTGGAGTTTTGGTGGACACTGGACACTCAATTTAAAAGTATTGGGACTTGGATTTTTCTTTGAAAGGTGGACGCTTTGGAGTTTTGGTGGACACTGGACACTCAATTTAAAAGTATTGGGACTTGGATTTTTCTTTTAAAGGTGGACGCTTTGGAGTTTTGGTGGACACTGGACACTCAACTTAAAAGTATTGGGACTTGGATTTTTTTTGAAAGGTGGACGCTTTGGAGTTTTGGTGGACACTGGACACTCAATTTAAAAGTATTGGGACTTGGATTTTTCTTTGAAAGGTAGACGCTTTGGAGTTTTGGTGGACACTGGACACTCAATTTAAAAGTATTGGGACTTGGATTTTTCTTTGAAAGGTGGACGCTTTGGAGTTTTGGTGGACACTGGACACTCAACTTAAAAATATTGGGACTTGGATTTTTTTTGAAAGGTGGACGCTTTGGAGTTTTGGTGGACACTGGACACTCAATTTAAAAGTATTGGGAGTTGGATTTTTCTTTGAAAGGTGGACGCTTTGGAGTTTTGGTGGACACTGGACACTCAACTTAAAAGTATTGGGACTTGGATTTTTCTTTGAAAGGTGGATGCTTTGGAGTTTTGGTGGACACTGGACACTCAACTTAAAAGTATTGGGACTTGGATTTTTCTTTGAAAGGTGGACGCTTTGGAGTTTTGGTGGACACTGGACACTCAATTTAAAAGTATTGGGACTTGGATTTTTCTTTGAAAGGTGGACGCTTTGGAGTTTTGGTGGACACTGGACACTCAACTTAAAAGTATTGGGACTTGGATTTTTCTTTGAAAGGTGGACGCTTTGGAGTTTTGGTGGACACTGGACACTCAATTTAAAAGTATTGGGACTTGGATTTTTCTTTGAAAGGTGGACGCTTTGGAGTTTTGGTGGACACTGGACACTCAACTTAAAAGTATTGGGACTTGGATTTTTCTTTGAAAGGTGGACGCTTTGGAGTTTTGGTGGACACTGGACACTCAACTTAAAAGTATTGGGACTTGGATTTTTCTTTGAAAGGTGGACGCTTTGGAGTTTTGGTGGACACTGGACACTCAATTTAAAAGTATTGGGACTTGGATTTTTCTTTGAAAGGTGGACGCTTTGGAGTTTTGGTGGACACTGGACACTCAATTTAAAAGTATTGGGACTTGGATTTTTCTTTTAAAGGTGGACGCTTTGGAGTTTTGGTGGACACTGGACACTCAACTTAAAAGTATTGGGACTTGGATTTTTTTTGAAAGGTGGACGCTTTGGAGTTTTGGTGGACACTGGACACTCAATTTAAAAGTATTGGGACTTGGATTTTTCTTTGAAAGGTAGACGCTTTGGAGTTTTGGTGGACACTGGACACTCAATTTAAAAGTATTGGGACTTGGATTTTTCTTTGAAAGGTGGACGCTTTGGAGTTTTGGTGGACACTGGACACTCAACTTAAAAATATTGGGACTTGGATTTTTTTTGAAAGGTGGACGCTTTGGAGTTTTGGTGGACACTGGACACTCAATTTAAAAGTATTGGGAGTTGGATTTTTCTTTGAAAGGTGGACGCTTTGGAGTTTTGGTGGACACTGGACACTCAACTTAAAAGTATTGGGACTTGGATTTTTCTTTGAAAGGTGGATGCTTTGGAGTTTTGGTGGACACTGGACACTCAATTTAAAAGTATTGGGACTTGGATTTTTCTTTGAAAGGTGGACGCTTTGGAGTTTTGGTGGACACTGGACACTCAACTTAAAAGTATTGGGACTTGGATTTTTTTTGAAAGGTGGACGCTTTGGAGTTTTGGTGGACACTGGACACTCAACTTAAAAGTATTGGGACTTGGATTTTTCTTTGAAAGGTGGACGCTTTGGAGTTTTGGTGGACACTGGACACTCAACTTAAAAGTATTGGGACTTGGATTTTTCTTTGAAAGGTGGACGCTTTGGAGTTTTGGTGGACACTGGACACTCAACTTAAAAGTATTGGGACTTGGATTTTTCTTTGAAAGGTGGACGCTTTGGAGTTTTGGTGGACACTGGACACTCAACTTAAAAGTATTGGGACTTGGATTTTTCTTTGAAAGGTGGACGCTTTGGAGTTTTGGTGGACACTGGACACTCAATTTAAAAGTATTGGGACTTGGATTTTTCTTTGAAAGGTGGACGCTTTGGAGTTTTGGTGGACACTGGACACTCAACTTAAAAGTATTGGGACTTGGATTTTTTTTGAAAGGTGGACGCTTTGGAGTTTTGGTGGACACTGGACACTCAATTTAAAAGTATTGGGACTTGGATTTTTCTTTGAAAGGTAGACGCTTTGGAGTTTTGGTGGACACTGGACACTCAATTTAAAAGTATTGGGACTTGGATTTTTCTTTGAAAGGTGGACGCTTTGGAGTTTTGGTGGACACTGGACACTCAACTTAAAAATATTGGGACTTGGATTTTTTTTGAAAGGTGGACGCTTTGGAGTTTTGGTGGACACTGGACACTCAATTTAAAAGTATTGGGAGTTGGATTTTTCTTTGAAAGGTGGACGCTTTGGAGTTTTGGTGGACACTGGACACTCAACTTAAAAGTATTGGGACTTGGATTTTTCTTTGAAAGGTGGATGCTTTGGAGTTTTGGTGGACACTGGACACTCAATTTAAAAGTATTGGGACTTGGATTTTTCTTTGAAAGGTGGACGCTTTGGAGTTTTGGTGGACACTGGACACTCAACTTAAAAGTATTGGGACTTGGATTTTTTTTGAAAGGTGGACGCTTTGGAGTTTTGGTGGACACTGGACACTCAACTTAAAAGTATTGGGACTTGGATTTTTCTTTGAAAGGTGGACGCTTTGGAGTTTTGGTGGACACTGGACACTCAACTTAAAAGTATTGGGACTTGGATTTTTCTTTGAAAGGTGGACGCTTTGGAGTTTTGGTGGACACTGGACACTCAACTTAAAAGTATTGGGACTTGGATTTTTCTTTGAAAGGTGGACGCTTTGGAGTTTTGGTGGACACTGGACACTCAACTTAAAAGTATTGGGACTTGGATTTTTCTTTGAAAGGTGGACGCTTTGGAGTTTTGGTGGACACTGGACACTCAATTTAAAAGTATTGGGACTTGGATTTTTCTTTGAAAGGTGGACGCTTTGGAGTTTTGGTGGACACTGGACACTCAACTTAAAAGTATTGGGACTTGGATTTTTCTTTGAAAGGTGGACGCTTTGGAGTTTTGGTGGACACTGGACACTCAATTTAAAAGTATTGGGACTTGGATTTTTCTTTGAAAGGTGGACGCTTTGGAGTTTTGGTGGACACTGGACACTCAATTTAAAAGTATTGGGACTTGGATTTTTCTTTGAAAGGTGGACGCTTTGGAGTTTTGGGGGACACTGGACACTCAACTTAAAAGTATTGGGACTTGGATTTTTTTTGAAAGGTGGAAGCTTTGGAGTTTTGGTGGACACTGGACACTCAATTTAAAAGTATTGGGACTTGGATTTTCTTTGAAAGGTGGACGCTTTGGAGTTTTGGTGGACACTGGACACTCAACTTAAAAGTATTGGGACTTGGATTTTTCTTTGAAAGGTGGACGCTTTGGAGTTTTGGTGGACACTGGATACTCAATTTAAAAGTATTGGGACTTGGATTTTTCTTTGAAAGGTGGACGCTTTGGAGTTTTGGTGGACACTGGACACTCAACTTAAAAGTATTGGGACTTGGAATTTTCTTTGAAAGGTGGACGCTTTGGAGTTTTGGTGGACACTGGACACTCAACTTAAAAGTATTGGGACTTGGATTTTTTTTGAAAGGTGGACGCTTTGGAGTTTTGGTGGACACTGGACACTCAACTTAAAAGTATTGGGACTTGGATTTTTCTTTGAAAGGTGGACGCTTTGGAGTTTTGGTGGACACTGGACACTCAACTTAAAAGTATTGGGACTTGGATTTTTCTTTGAAAGGTGGACGCTTTGGAGTTTTGGTGGACACTGGACACTCAACTTAAAAGTATTGGGACTTGGATTTTTCTTTGAAAGGTGGACGCTTTGGAGTTTTGGTGGACACTGGACACTCAACTTAAAAGTATTGGGACTTGGATTTTTCTTTGAAAGGTGGACGCTTTGGAGTTTTGGTGGACACTGGACACTCAATTTAAAAGTATTGGGACTTGGATTTTTCTTTGAAAGGTGGACGCTTTGGAGTTTTGGTGGACACTGGACACTCAACTTAAAAGTATTGGGACTTGGATTTTTCTTTGAAAGGTGGACGCTTTGGAGTTTTGGTGGACACTGGACACTCAATTTAAAAGTATTGGGACTTGGATTTTTCTTTGAAAGGTGGACGCTTTGGAGTTTTGGTGGACACTGGACACTCAACTTAAAAGTATTGGGACTTGGATTTTTCTTTGAAAGGTGGACGCTTTGGAGTTTTGGTGGACACTGGACACTCAACTTAAAAGTATTGGGACTTGGATTTTTCTTTGAAAGGTGGACGCTTTGGAGTTTTGGTGGACACTGGACACTCAATTTAAAAGTATTGGGACTTGGATTTTTCTTTGAAAGGTGGACGCTTTGGAGTTTTGGTGGACACTGGACACTCAATTTAAAAGTATTGGGACTTGGATTTTTCTTTGAAAGGTGGACGCTTTGGAGTTTTGGTGGACACTGGACACTCAACTTAAAAGTATTGGGACTTGGATTTTTTTTGAAAGGTGGACGCTTTGGAGTTTTGGTGGACACTGGACACTCAATTTAAAAGTATTGGGACTTGGATTTTTCTTTGAAAGGTGGACGCTTTGGAGTTTTGGTGGACACTGGAAACTCAACTTAAAAGTATTGGGACTTGGATTTTTTTTTTTTAAAGGTGGACGCTTTGGAGTTTTGGTGGACACTGGACACTCAATTTAAAAGTATTGGGACTTGGATTTTTCTTTGAAAGGTGGACGCTTTGGAGTTTTGGTGGACACTGGACACTCAACTTAAAAGTATTGGGACTTGGATTTTTCTTTGAAAGGTGGACGCTTTGGAGTTTTGGTGGACACTGGACACTCAATTTAAAAGTATTGGGACTTGGATTTTTCTTTGAAAGGTGGACGCTTTGGAGTTTTGGTGGACACTGGACACTCAACTAAAAAGTATTGGGACTTGGATTTTTTTTTTTGAAAGGTGGACGCTTTGGAGTTTTGGTGGACACTGGACACTCAACTTAAAAGTATTGGGACTTGGATTTTTCTTTGAAAGGTGGACGCTTTGGAGTTTTGGTGGACATTGGACACTCAACTTAAAAGTATTGGGACTTGGATTTTTCTTTGAAAGGTGGACGCTTTGGAGTTTTGGTGGACACTGGACACTCAATTTAAAAGTATTGGGACTTGGATTTTTCTTTGAAAGGTGGACGCTTTGGAGTTTTGGTGGACACTGGACACTCAACTTAAAAGTATTGGGACTTGGATTTTTCTTTGAAAGGTGGACGCTTTGGAGTTTTGGTGGACACTGGACACTCAATTTAAAAGTATTGGGACTTGGATTTTTCTTTGAAAGGTGGACGCTTTGGAGTTTTGGTGGACACTGGACACTCAACTTAAAAGTATTGGGACTTGGATTTTTCTTTGAAAGGTGGACGCTTTGGAGTTTTGGTGGACACTGGACACTCAACTTAAAAGTATTGGGACTTGGATTTTTCTTTGAAAGGTGGACGCTTTGGAGTTTTGGTGGACACTGGACACTCAATTTAAAAGTATTGGGACTTGGATTTTTCTTTGAAAGGTGGACGCTTTGGAGTTTTGGTGGACACTGGACACTCAATTTAAAAGTATTGGGACTTGGATTTTTTTTTTGAAAGGTGGACGCTTTGGAGTTTTGGTGGACACTGGACACTCAATTTAAAAGTATTGGGACTTGGATTTTTCTTTGAAAGGTGGACGCTTTGGAGTTTTGGTGGACACTGGACACTCAACTTAAAAGTATTGGGACTTGGATTTTTCTTTGAAAGGTGGACGCTTTGGAGTTTTGGTGGACACTGGACACTCAATTTAAAAGTATTGGGACTTGGATTTTTCTTTGAAAGGTGGACGCTTTGGAGTTTTGGTGGACACTGGACACTCAACTAAAAAGTATTGGGACTTGGATTTTTTTTTTTGAAAGGTGGACGCTTTGGAGTTTTGGTGGACACTGGACACTCAATTTAAAAGTATTGGGACTTGGATTTTTCTTTGAAAGGTGGACGCTTTGGAGTTTTGGTGGACACTGGACACTCAACTTAAAAGTATTGGGACTTGGATTTTTCTTTGAAAGGTGGACGCTTTGGAGTTTTGGTGGACATTGGACACTCAACTTAAAAGAATTGGGACTTGGATTTTTCTTTGAAAGGTGGACGCTTTGGAGTTTTGGTGGACACTGGAAACTCAACTTAAAAGTATTGGGACTTGGATTTTTTTTTTTGAAAGGTGGACGCTTTGGAGTTTTGGTGGACACTGGACACTCAATTTAAAAGTATTGGGACTTGGATTTTTCTTTGAAATGTGGACGCTTTGGAGTTTTGGTGGACACTGGACACTCAACTTAAAAGTATTGGGACTTGGATTTTTCTTTGAAAGGTGGACGCTTTGGAGTTTTGGTGGAAACTGGACACTCAATTTAAAAGTATTGGGACTTGGATTTTTCTTTGAAAGGTGGACGCTTTGGAGTTTTGGTGGACACTGGACACTCAACTAAAAAGTATTGGGACTTGGATTTTTTTTTTGAAAGGTGGACGCTTTGGAGTTTTGGTGGACACTGGACACTCAACTTAAAAGTATTGGGACTTGGATTTTTTTTTTTGAAAGGTGGACGCTTTGGAGTTTTGGTGGACACTGGACACTCAACTTAAAAGTATTGGGACTTGGATTTTTCTTTGAAAGGTGGACGCTTTGGAGTTTTGGTGGACACTGGACACTCAACTTAAAAGTATTGGGACTTGGATTTTTCTTTGAAAGGTGGACGCTTTGGAGTTTTGGTGGACACTGGACACTCAATTTAAAAGTATTGGGACTTGGATTTTTCTTTGAAAGGTGGATGCTTTGGAGTTTTGGTGGACACTGGACACTCAACTTAAAAGTATTGGGACTTGGATTTTTCTTTGAAAGGTGGACGCTTTGGAGTTTTGGTGGACACTGGACACTCAACTTAAAAGTATTGGGACTTGAATTTTTCTTTGAAAGGTGGACGCTTTGGAGTTTTGGTGGACACTGGACACTCAACTTAAAAGTATTGGGACTTGGATTTTTCTTTGAAAGGTGGACGCTTTGGAGTTTTGGTGGACACTGGACACTCAACTTAAAAGTATTGGGACTTGAATTTTTTTTTTGAAAGCTGGACGCTTTGGAGTTTTGGTGGACACTGGACACTCAACTTAAAAGTATTGGGACTTGGATTTTTCTTTGAAAGGTGGACGCTTTGGAGTTTTGGTGGACACTGGACACTCAACTTAAAAGAATTGGGACTTGGATTTTTCTTTGAAAGGTGGACGCTTTGGAGTTTTGGTGGACACTGGAAACTCAACTTAAAAGTATTGGGACTTGGATTTTTTTTTTTGAAAGGTGGACGCTTTGGAGTTTTGGTGGACACTGGACACTCAATTTAAAAGTATTGGGACTTGGATTTTTCTTTGAAAGGTGGACGCTTTGGAGTTTTGGTGGACACTGGACACTCAATTTAAAAGTATTGGGACTTGGATTTTTCTTTGAAAGGTGGACGCTTTGGAGTTTTGGTGGACACTGGACACTCAACTTAAAAGTATTGGGACTTGGATTTTTCTTTGAAAGGTGGACGCTTTGGAGTTTTGGTGGACACTGGACACTCAATTTAAAAGTATTGGGACTTGGATTTTTCTTTGAAAGGTGGACCCTTTGGAGTTTTGGTGGACACTGGACACTCAACTAAAAAGTATTGGGACTTGGATTTTTTTTTTGAAAGGTGGACGCTTTGGAGTTTTGGTGGACACTGGACACTCAACTTAAAAGTATTGGGACTTGGATTTTATTTTTTGAAAGATGGACGCTTTGGAGTTTTGGTGGACACTGGACACTCAACTTAAAAGTATTGGGACTTGGATTTTTTTTGAAAGGTGGAAGCTTTGGAGTTTTGGTGGACACTGGACACTCAACTTAAAAGTATTGGGACTTGGATTTTTCTTTGAAAGGTGGACGCTTTGGAGTTTTGGTGGACACTGGACACTCAACTTAAAAGTATTGGGACTTGGATTTTTCTTTGAAAGGTGGACGCTTTGGAGTTTTGGTGGACACTGGACACTCAATTTAAAAGTATTGGGACTTGGTTTTTTCTTTGAAAGGTGGACGCTTTGGAGTTTTGGTGGACACTGGACACTCAACTTAAAAGTATTGGGACTTGGATTTTTCTTTGAAAGGTGGACGCTTTGGAGTTTTGGTGGACACTGGACACTCAACTCAAAAGAATTGGGACTTGGATTTTTCTTTGAAAGGTGGACGCTTTGGAGTTTTGGTGGACACTGGACACTCAACTTAAAAGTATTGGGACTTGGATTTTTCTTTGAAAGGTGGACGCTTTGGAGTTTTGGTGGACATTGGACACTCAACTTAAAAGTATTGGGACTTGGATTTTTCTTTGAAAGGTGGACGCTTTGGAGTTTTGGTGGACACTGGACACTCAATTTAAAAGTATTGGGACTTGGATTTTTCTTTGAAAGGTGGACGCTTTGGAGTTTTGGTGGACACTGGACACTCAATTTAAAAGTATTGGGACTTGGATTTTTTTTTTTGAAAGGTGGACGCTTTGGAGTTTTGGTGGACACTGGACACTCAATTTAAAAGTATTGGGACTTGGATTTTTCTTTGAAAGGTGGACGCTTTGGAGTTTTGGTGGACACTGGACACTCAACTTAAAAGTATTGGGACTTGGATTTTTCTTTGAAAGGTGGACGCTTTGGAGTTTTGGTGGACACTGGACACTCAATTTAAAAGTATTGGGACTTGGATTTTTCTTTGAAAGGTGGACGCTTTGGAGTTTTGGTGGACACTGGACACTCAACTAAAAAGTATTGGGACTTGGATTTTTTTTTTTGAAAGGTGGACGCTTTGGAGTTTTGGTGGACACTGGACACTCAATTTAAAAGTATTGGGACTTGGATTTTTCTTTGAAAGGTGGACGCTTTGGAGTTTTGGTGGACACTGGACACTCAACTTAAAAGTATTGGGACTTGGATTTTTCTTTGAAAGGTGGACGCTTTGGAGTTTTGGTGGACATTGGACACTCAACTTAAAAGAATTGGGACTTGGATTTTTCTTTGAAAGGTGGACGCTTTGGAGTTTTGGTGGACACTGGAAACTCAACTTAAAAGTATTGGGACTTGGATTTTTTTTTTTGAAAGGTGGACGCTTTGGAGTTTTGGTGGACACTGGACACTCAATTTAAAAGTATTGGGACTTGGATTTTTCTTTGAAATGTGGACGCTTTGGAGTTTTGGTGGACACTGGACACTCAACTTAAAAGTATTGGGACTTGGATTTTTCTTTGAAAGGTGGACGCTTTGGAGTTTTGGTGGAAACTGGACACTCAATTTAAAAGTATTGGGACTTGGATTTTTCTTTGAAAGGTGGACGCTTTGGAGTTTTGGTGGACACTGGACACTCAACTAAAAAGTATTGGGACTTGGATTTTTTTTTTGAAAGGTGGACGCTTTGGAGTTTTGGTGGACACTGGACACTCAACTTAAAAGTATTGGGACTTGGATTTTTTTTTTTGAAAGGTGGACGCTTTGGAGTTTTGGTGGACACTGGACACTCAACTTAAAAGTATTGGGACTTGGATTTTTCTTTGAAAGGTGGACGTTTTGGAGTTTTGGTGGACACTGGACACTCAACTTAAAAGTATTGGGACTTGGATTTTTCTTTGAAAGGTGGACGCTTTGGAGTTTTGGTGGACACTGGACACTCAATTTAAAAGTATTGGGACTTGGATTTTTCTTTGAAAGGTGGATGCTTTGGAGTTTTGGTGGACACTGGACACTCAACTTAAAAGTATTGGGACTTGGATTTTTCTTTGAAAGGTGGACGCTTTGGAGTTTTGGTGGACACTGGACACTCAACTTAAAAGTATTGGGACTTGGATTTTTCTTTGAAAGGTGGACGCTTTGGAGTTTTGGTGGACACTGGACACTCAACTTAAAAGTATTGGGACTTGGATTTTTCTTTGAAAGGTGGACGCTTTGGAGTTTTGGTGGACACTGGACACTCAACTTAAAAGTATTGGGACTTGAATTTTTTTTTTGAAAGCTGGACGCTTTGGAGTTTTGGTGGACACTGGACACTCAACTTAAAAGTATTGGGACTTGGATTTTTCTTTGAAAGGTGGACGCTTTGGAGTTTTGGTGGACACTGGACACTCAACTTAAAAGAATTGGGACTTGGATTTTTCTTTGAAAGGTGGACGCTTTGGAGTTTTGGTGGACACTGGAAACTCAACTTAAAAGTATTGGGACTTGGATTTTTTTTTTTTGAAAGGTGGACGCTTTGGAGTTTTGGTGGACACTGGACACTCAATTTAAAAGTATTGGGACTTGGATTTTTCTTTGAAAGGTGGACGCTTTGGAGTTTTGGTGGACACTGGACACTCAATTTAAAAGTATTGGGACTTGGATTTTTCTTTGAAAGGTGGACGCTTTGGAGTTTTGGTGGACACTGGACACTCAACTTAAAAGTATTGGGACTTGGATTTTTCTTTGAAAGGTGGACGCTTTGGAGTTTTGGTGGACACTGGACACTCAATTTAAAAGTATTGGGACTTGGATTTTTCTTTGAAAGGTGGACCCTTTGGAGTTTTGGTGGACACTGGACACTCAACTAAAAAGTATTGGGACTTGGATTTTTTTTTTGAAAGGTGGACGCTTTGGAGTTTTGGTGGACACTGGACACTCAACTTAAAAGTATTGGGACTTGGATTTTATTTTTTGAAAGATGGACGCTTTGGAGTTTTGGTGGACACTGGACACTCAACTTAAAAGTATTGGGACTTGGATTTTTTTTGAAAGGTGGAAGCTTTGGAGTTTTGGTGGACACTGGACACTCAATTTAAAAGTATTGGGACTTGGATTTTTCTTTGAAAGGTGGACGCTTTGGAGTTTTGGTGGACACTGGACACTCAACTTAAAAGTATTGGGACTTGGATTTTTCTTTGAAAGGTGGACGCTTTGGAGTTTTGGTGGACACTGGACACTCAATTTAAAAGTATTGGGACTTGGTTTTTTCTTTGAAAGGTGGACGCTTTGGAGTTTTGGTGGACACTGGACACTCAACTTAAAAGTATTGGGACTTGGATTTTTCTTTGAAAGGTGGACGCTTTGGAGTTTTGGTGGACACTGGACACTCAACTCAAAAGAATTGGGACTTGGATTTTTCTTTGAAAGGTGGACGCTTTGGAGTTTTGGTGGACACTGGACACTCAACTTAAAAGTATTGGGACTTGGATTTTTTTTGAAAGGTGGACGCTTTGGAGTTTTGGTGGACACTGGACACTCAACTTAAAAGTATTGGGACTTGGATTTTTCTTTGAAAGGTGGACGCTTTGGAGTTTTGGTGGACACTGGACACTCAACTTAAAAGTATTGGGACTTGAATTTTTTTTTTGAAAGCTGGACGCTTTGGAGTTTTGGTGGACACTGGACACTCAACTTAAAAGTATTGGGACTTGGATTTTTCTTTGAAAGGTGGACGCTTTGGAGTTTTGGTGGACACTGGACACTCAACTTAAAAGTATTGGGACTTGGATTTTTCTTTGAAAGGTGGACGCTTTGGAGTTTTGGTGGACACTGGACACTCAACTTAAAAGTATTGGGACTTGGATTTTTCTTTGAAAGGTGGACGCTTTGGAGTTTTGGTGGACACTGGACACTCAACTTAAAAGTATTGGGACTTGGATTTTTTTTGAAAGGTGGAAGCTTTGGAGTTTTGGTGGACACTGGACACTCAATTTAAAAGTATTGGGACTTGGATTTTTCTTTGAAAGGTGGACGCTTTGGAGTTTTGGTGGACACTGGACACTCAACTAAAAAGTATTGGGACTTGGATTTTTTTTGAAAGGTGGAAGCTTTGGAGTTTTGGTGGACACTGGACACTCAATTTAAAAGTATTGGGACTTGGATTTTTCTTTGAAAGGTGGACGCTTTGGAGTTTTGGTGGACACTGGACACTCAACTTAAAAGTATTGGGACTTGGATTTTTCTTTGAAAGGTGGACGCTTTGGAGTTTTGGTGGACACTGGACACTCAATTTAAAAGTATTGGGACTTGGTTTTTTCTTTGAAAGGTGGACGCTTTGGAGTTTTGGTGGACACTGGACACTCAACTTAAAAGTATTGGGACTTGGATTTTTCTTTGAAAGGTGGACGCTTTGGAGTTTTGGTGGACACTGGACACTCAACTCAAAAGAATTGGGACTTGGATTTTTCTTTGAAAGGTGGACGCTTTGGAGTTTTGGTGGACACTGGACACTCAACTTAAAAGTATTGGGACTTGGATTTTTTTTGAAAGGTGGACGCTTTGGAGTTTTGGTGGACACTGGACACTCAACTTAAAAGTATTGGGACTTGGATTTTTCTTTGAAAGGTGGACGCTTTGGAGTTTTGGTGGACACTGGACACTCAACTTAAAAGTATTGGGACTTGAATTTTTTTTTTGAAAGCTGGACGCTTTGGAGTTTTGGTGGACACTGGACACTCAACTTAAAAGTATTGGGACTTGGATTTTTTTTTTTGAAAGGTGGACGCTTTGGAGTTTTGGTGGACACTGGACACTCAACTTAAAAGTATTGGGACTTGGATTTTTCTTTGAAAGGTGGACGCTTTGGAGTTTTGGTGGACACTGGACACTCAACTTAAAAGTATTGGGACTTGGATTTTTCTTTGAAAGGTGGACGCTTTGGAGTTTTGGTGGACACTGGACACTCAACTTAAAAGTATTGGGACTTGGATTTTTCTTTGAAAGGTGGACGCTTTGGAGTTTTGGTGGACACTGGACACTCAACTTAAAAGTATTGGGACTTGGATTTTTTTTTTGAAAGGTGGACGCTTTGGAGTTTTGGTGGACACTGGACACTCAACTTAAAAGTATTGGGACTTGGATTTTTTTTGAAAGGTGGACGCTTTGGAGTTTTGGTGGACACTGGACACTCAACTTAAAAGTATTGGGACTTGGATTTTTTTTGAAAGGTGGACGCTTTGGAGTTTTGGTGGACACTGGACACTCAATTTAAAAGTATTAGGACTTGGATTTTTCTTTGAAAGGTGGACGCTTTGGAGTTTTGGTGGACACTGGACACTCAACTTAAAA
The DNA here is from genome assembly GCA_037215915.1 of Pantherophis vulpinus. Taxonomy (NCBI): domain Eukaryota; kingdom Metazoa; phylum Chordata; class Lepidosauria; order Squamata; family Colubridae; genus Pantherophis; species Pantherophis vulpinus. Next base: position 30,578 of record JAXLNS010000179.1, on the reverse strand, counting down.
GTATTGGGACTTGGATTTTTCTTTGAAAGGTGGACGCTTTGGAGTTTTGGTGGACACTGGACACTCAATTTAAAAGTATTGGGACTTGGATTTTTCTTTGAAAGGTGGACGCTTTGGAGTTTTGGTGGACACTGGACACTCAATTTAAAAGTATTGGGACTTGGATTTTTCTTTGAAAGGTGGACGCTTTGGAGTTTTGGTGGACACTGGACACTCAATTTAAAAGTATTGGGACTTGGATTTTTCTTTGAAAGGTGGACGCTTTGGAGTTTTGGTGGACACTGGACACTCAACTTAAAAGTATTGGGACTTGGATTTTTTTTGAAAGGTGGACGCTTTGGAGTTTTGGTGGACACTGGACACTCAATTTAAAAGTATTGGGACTTGGATTTTTCTTTGAAAGGTGGACGCTTTGGAGTTTTGGTGGACACTGGACACTCAACTTAAAAGTATTGGGACTTGGATTTTTCTTTGAAAGGTGGACGCTTTGGAGTTTTGGTGGACACTGGACACTCAACTTAAAAGTATTGGGACTTGGATTTTTCTTTGAAAGGTGGACGCTTTGGAGTTTTGGTGGACACTGGACACTCAACTTAAAAGTATTGGGACTTGGATTTTTCTTTGAAAGGTGGACGCTTTGGAGTTTTGGTGGACACTGGACACTCAATTTAAAAGTATTGGGACTTGGATTTTTCTTTGAAAGGTGGACGCTTTGGAGTTTTGGTGGACACTGGACACTCAATTTAAAAGTATTGGGACTTGGATTTTTCTTTGAAAGGTGGACGCTTTGGAGTTTTGGTGGAGACTGGACACTCAACTTAAAAGTATTGGGACTTGGATTTTTCTTTGAAAGGTGGACGCTTTGGAGTTTTGGTGGACACTGGACACTCAACTTAAAAGTATTGGGACTTGGATTTTTCTTTGAAAGGTGGACGCTTTGGAGTTTTGGTGGACACTGGACACTCAATTTAAAAGTATTGGGACTTGGATTTTTCTTTGAAAGGTGGACGCTTTGGAGTTTTGGTGGACACTGGACACTCAACTTAAAAGTATTGGGACTTGGATTTTTCTTTGAAAGGTGGACGCTTTGGAGTTTTGGTGGAGACTGGACACTCAACTTAAAAGTATTGGGACTTGGATTTTTTTTTTGAAAGGTGGACGCTTTGGAGTTTTGGTGGACACTGGACACTCAACTAAAAAGTATTGGGACTTGGATTTTTTTTTTGAAAGGTGGACGCTTTGGAGTTTTGGTGGACACTGGACACTCAACTAAAAAGTATTGGGACTTGGATTTTTTTTTTTGAAAGGTGGACGCTTTGGAGTTTTGGTGGACACTGGACACTCAACTTAAAAGTATTGGGACTTGGATTTTTCTTTGAAAGGTGGACGCTTTGGAGTTTTGGTGGACACTGGACACTCAACTTAAAAGTATTGGGACTTGGATTTTTCTTTGAAAGGTGGACGCTTTGGAGTTTTGGTGGACACTGGACACTCAACTTAAAAGTATTGGGACTTGGATTTTTCTTTGAAAGGTGGACGCTTTGGAGTTTTGGTGGACACTGGACACTCAATTTAAAAGTATTGGGACTTGGATTTTTCTTTGAAAGGTGGACGCTTTGGAGTTTTGGTGGACACTGGACACTCAACTTAAAAGTATTGGGACTTGGATTTTTCTTTGAAAGGTGGACGCTTTGGAGTTTTGGTGGAGACTGGACACTCAACTTAAAAGTATTGGGACTTGGATTTTTTTTTTGAAAGGTGGACGCTTTGGAGTTTTGGTGGACACTGGACACTCAACTAAAAAGTATTGGGACTTGGATTTTTTTTTTGAAAGGTGGACGCTTTGGAGTTTTGGTGGACACTGGACACTCAACTAAAAAGTATTGGGACTTGGATTTTTTTTTTTTTTGAAAGGTGGACGCTTTGGAGTTTTGGTGGACACTGGACACTCAACTTAAAAGTATTGGGACTTGGATTTTTCTTTGAAAGGTGGACGCTTTGGAGTTTTGGTGGACACTGGAAACTCAACTTAAAAGTATTGGGACTTGGATTTTTTTTTTTGAAAGGTGGACGCTTTGGAGTTTTGGTGGACACTGGACACTCAATTTAAAAGAATTGGGACTTGGATTTTTCTTTGAAAGGTGGACGCTTTGGAGTTTTGGTGGACACTGGACACTCAATTTAAAAGTATTGGGACTTGGATTTTTCTTTGAAAGGTGGACGCTTTGGAGTTTTGGTGGACACTGGACACTCAACTTAAAAGTATTGGGACTTGGATTTTTTTTGAAAGGTGGACGCTTTGGAGTTTTGGTGGACACTGGATACTCAATTTAAAAGTATTGGGACTTGGATTTTTCTTTGAAAGGTGGACGCTTTGGAGTTTTGGTGGACACTGGACACTCAACTTAAAAGTATTGGGACTTGGATTTTTCTTTGAAAGGTGGACGCTTTGGAGTTTTGGTGGACACTGGACACTCAACTTAAAAGTATTGGGACTTGGATTTTTCTTTGAAAGGTGGACGCTTTGGAGTTTTGGTGGACACTGGACACTCAATTTAAAAGTATTGGGACTTGGATTTTTCTTTGAAAGGTGGACGCTTTGGAGTTTTGGTGGACACTGGACACTCAACTTAAAAGTATTGGGACTTGGATTTTTCTTTGAAAGGTGGACGCTTTGGAGTTTTGGTGGAGACTGGACACTCAACTTAAAAGTATTGGGACTTGGATTTTTTTTTTGAAAGGTGGACGCTTTGGAGTTTTGGTGGACACTGGACACTCAACTAAAAAGTATTGGGACTTGGATTTTTTTTTTGAAAGGTGGACGCTTTGGAGTTTTGGTGGACACTGGACACTCAACTAAAAAGTATTGGGACTTGGATTTTTTTTTTTTTTGAAAGGTGGACGCTTTGGAGTTTTGGTGGACACTGGACACTCAACTTAAAAGTATTGGGACTTGGATTTTTCTTTGAAAGGTGGACGCTTTGGAGTTTTGGTGGACACTGGACACTCAACTTAAAAGTATTGGGACTTGGATTTTTTTTGAAAGGTGGACGCTTTGGAGTTTTGGTGGACACTGGACACTCAACTTAAAAGTATTGGGACTTGGATTTTTTTTTGAAAGGTGGACGCTTTGGAGTTTTGGTGGACACTGGACACTCAACTTAAAAGTATTGGGACTTGGATTTTTTTTGAAAGGTGGACGCTTTGGAGTTTTGGTGGACACTGGACACTCAATTTAAAAGTATTGGGACTTGGATTTTTCTTTGAAAGGTGGACGCTTTGGAGTTTTGGTGGACACTGGACACTCAACTTAAAAGTATTGGGACTTGGATTTTTCTTTGAAAGGTGGACGCTTTGGAGTTTTGGTGGACACTGGACACTCAATTTAAAAGTATTGGGACTTGGATTTTTCTTTGAAAGGTGGACGCTTTGGAGTTTTGGTGGACACTGGACACTCAATTTAAAAGTATTGGGACTTGGATTTTTCTTTGAAAGGTGGACGCTTTGGAGTTTTGGTGGACACTGGACACTCAATTTAAAAGTATTGGGACTTGGATTTTTCTTTGAAAGGTGGACGCTTTGGAGTTTTGGTGGACACTGGACACTCAACTTAAAAGTATTGGGACTTGGATTTTTTTTGAAAGGTGGACGCTTTGGAGTTTTGGTGGACACTGGACACTCAATTTAAAAGTATTGGGACTTGGATTTTTCTTTGAAAGGTGGACGCTTTGGAGTTTTGGTGGACACTGGACACTCAACTTAAAAGTATTGGGACTTGGATTTTTCTTTGAAAGGTGGACGCTTTGGAGTTTTGGTGGACACTGGACACTCAACTTAAAAGTATTGGGACTTGGATTTTTCTTTGAAAGGTGGACGCTTTGGAGTTTTGGTGGACACTGGACACTCAACTTAAAAGTATTGGGACTTGGATTTTTCTTTGAAAGGTGGACGCTTTGGAGTTTTGGTGGACACTGGACACTCAATTTAAAAGTATTGGGAATTGGATTTTTCTTTGAAAGGTGGACGCTTTGGAGTTTTGGTGGACACTGGACACTCAACTTAAAAGTATTGGGACTTGGATTTTTCTTTGAAAGGTGGACGCTTTGGAGTTTTGGTGGAGACTGGACACTCAACTTAAAAGTATTGGGACTTGGATTTTTTTTTTGAAAGGTGGACGGTTTGGAGTTTTGGTGGACACTGGACACTCAACTAAAAAGTATTGGGACTTGGATTTTTTTTTTGAAAGGTGGACGCTTTGGAGTTTTGGTGGACACTGGACACTCAACTAAAAAGTATTGGGACTTGGATTTTTTTTTTTTTTGAAAGGTGGACGCTTTGGAGTTTTGGTGGACACTGGACACTCAACTTAAAAGTATTGGGACTTGGATTTTTCTTTGAAAGGTGGACGCTTTGGAGTTTTGGTGGACACTGGAAACTCAACTTAAAAGTATTGGGACTTGGATTTTTTTTTTTGAAAGGTGGACGCTTTGGAGTTTTGGTGGACACTGGACACTCAATTTAAAAGAATTGGGACTTGGATTTTTCTTTGAAAGGTGGACGCTTTGGAGTTTTGGTGGACACTGGACACTCAATTTAAAAGTATTGGGACTTGGATTTTTCTTTGAAAGGTGGACGCTTTGGAGTTTTGGTGGACACTGGACACTCAACTTAAAAGTATTGGGACTTGGATTTTTTTTGAAAGGTGGACGCTTTGGAGTTTTGGTGGACACTGGACACTCAATTTAAAAGTATTGGGACTTGGATTTTTCTTTGAAAGGTGGACGCTTTGGAGTTTTGGTGGACACTGGACACTCAACTTAAAAGTATTGGGACTTGGATTTTTCTTTGAAAGGTGGACGCTTTGGAGTTTTGGTGGACACTGGACACTCAACTTAAAAGTATTGGGACTTGGATTTTTCTTTGAAAGGTGGACGCTTTGGAGTTTTGGTGGACACTGGACACTCAATTTAAAAGTATTGGGACTTGGATTTTTTTTTTGAAAGGTGGACGCTTTGGAGTTTTGGTGGACACTGGACACTCAACTAAAAAGTATTGGGACTTGGATTTTTTTTTTGAAAGGTGGACGCTTTGGAGTTTTGGTGGACACTGGACACTCAACTAAAAAGTATTGGGACTTGGATTTTTTTTTTTTTTGAAAGGTGGACGCTTTGGAGTTTTGGTGGACACTGGACACTCAACTTAAAAGTATTGGGACTTGGATTTTTCTTTGAAAGGTGGACGCTTTGGAGTTTTGGTGGACACTGGACACTCAACTTAAAAGTATTGGGACTTGGATTTTTCTTTGAAAGGTGGACGCTTTGGAGTTTTGGTGGAGACTGGACACTCAACTTAAAAGTATTGGGACTTGGATTTTTTTTTTGAAAGGTGGACGCTTTGGAGTTTTGGTGGACACTGGACACTCAACTAAAAAGTATTGGGACTTGGATTTTTTTTTTGAAAGGTGGACGCTTTGGAGTTTTGGTGGACACTGGACACTCAACTAAAAAGTATTGGGACTTGGATTTTTTTTTTTTGAAAGGTGGACGCTTTGGAGTTTTGGTGGACACTGGACACTCAACTTAAAAGTATTGGGACTTGGATTTTTCTTTGAAAGGTGGACGCTTTGGAGTTTTGGTGGACACTGGAAACTCAACTTAAAAGTATTGGGACTTGGATTTTTTTTTTTGAAAGGTGGACGCTTTGGAGTTTTGGTGGACACTGGACACTCAATTTAAAAGAATTGGGACTTGGATTTTTCTTTGAAAGGTGGACGCTTTGGAGTTTTGGTGGACACTGGACACTCAATTTAAAAGTATTGGGACTTGGATTTTTCTTTGAAAGGTGGACGCTTTGGAGTTTTGGTGGACACTGGACACTCAACTTAAAAGTATTGGGACTTGGATTTTTTTTGAAAGGTGGACGCTTTGGAGTTTTGGTGGACACTGGACACTCAATTTAAAAGTATTGGGACTTGGATTTTTCTTTGAAAGGTGGACGCTTTGGAGTTTTGGTGGACACTGGACACTCAACTTAAAAGTATTGGGACTTGGATTTTTCTTTGAAAGGTGGACGCTTTGGAGTTTTGGTGGACACTGGACACTCAACTTAAAAGTATTGGGACTTGGATTTTTCTTTGAAAGGTGGACGCTTTGGAGTTTTGGTGGACACTGGACACTCAATTTAAAAGTATTGGGACTTGGATTTTTTTTTTGAAAGGTGGACGCTTTGGAGTTTTGGTGGACACTGGACACTCAACTAAAAAGTATTGGGACTTGGATTTTTTTTTTGAAAGGTGGACGCTTTGGAGTTTTGGTGGACACTGGACACTCAACTAAAAAGTATTGGGACTTGGATTTTTTTTTTTTTGAAAGGTGGACGCTTTGGAGTTTTGGTGGACACTGGACACTCAACTTAAAAGTATTGGGACTTGGATTTTTCTTTGAAAGGTGGACGCTTTGGAGTTTTGGTGGACACTGGAAACTCAACTTAAAAGTATTGGGACTTGGATTTTTTTTTTTGAAAGGTGGACGCTTTGGAGTTTTGGTGGACACTGGACACTCAATTTAAAAGTATTGGGACTTGGATTTTTCTTTGAAAGGTGGACGCTTTGGAGTTTTGGTGGACACTGGACACTCAACTTAAAAGTATTGGGACTTGGATTTTTTTTTTTGAAAGGTGGACGCTTTGGAGTTTTGGTGGACACTGGACACTCAATTTAAAAGAATTGGGACTTGGATTTTTCTTTGAAAGGTGGACGCTTTGGAGTTTTGGTGGACACTGGACACTCAATTTAAAAGTATTGGGACTTGGATTTTTCTTTGAAAGGTGGACGCTTTGGAGTTTTGGTGGACACTGGACACTCAACTTAAAAGTATTGGGACTTGGATTTTTTTTGAAAGGTGGACGCTTTGGAGTTTTGGTGGACACTGGACACTCAATTTAAAAGTATTGGGACTTGGATTTTTCTTTGAAAGGTGGACGCTTTGGAGTTTTGGTGGACACTGGACACTCAACTTAAAAGTATTGGGACTTGGATTTTTCTTTGAAAGGTGGACGCTTTGGAGTTTTGGTGGACACTGGACACTCAACTTAAAAGTATTGGGACTTGGATTTTTCTTTGAAAGGTGGACGCTTTGGAGTTTTGGTGGACACTGGACACTCAATTTAAAAGTATTGGGACTTGGATTTTTTTTTTGAAAGGTGGACGCTTTGGAGTTTTGGTGGACACTGGACACTCAACTAAAAAGTATTGGGACTTGGATTTTTTTTTTGAAAGGTGGACGCTTTGGAGTTTTGGTGGACACTGGACACTCAACTAAAAAGTATTGGGACTTGGATTTTTTTTTTTTTGAAAGGTGGACGCTTTGGAGTTTTGGTGGACACTGGACACTCAACTTAAAAGTATTGGGACTTGGATTTTTCTTTGAAAGGTGGACGCTTTGGAGTTTTGGTGGACACTGGAAACTCAACTTAAAAGTATTGGGACTTGGATTTTTTTTTTTGAAAGGTGGACGCTTTGGAGTTTTGGTGGACACTGGACACTCAACTTAAAAGTATTGGGACTTGGATTTTTTTTTGAAAGGTGGACGCTTTGGAGTTTTGGTGGACACTGGACACTCAACTTAAAAGAATTGGGACTTGGATTTTTCTTTGAAAGGTGGACGCTTTGGAGTTTTGGTGGACACTGGACACTCAATTTAAAAGTATTGGGACTTGGATTTTTCTTTGAAAGGTGGACGCTTTGGAGTTTTGGTGGACACTGGACACTCAATTTAAAAGTATTGGGACTTGGATTTTTCTTTGAAAGGTGGACGCTTTGGAGTTTTGGTGGACACTGGACACTCAATTTAAAAGTATTGGGACTTGGATTTTTCTTTGAAAGGTGGACGCTTTGGAGTTTTGGTGGACACTGGACACTCAATTTAAAAGTATTGGGACTTGGATTTTTCTTTGAAAGGTGGACGCTTTGGAGTTTTGGTGGACACTGGACACTCAACTTAAAAGTATTGGGACTTGGATTTTTTTTGAAAGGTGGACGCTTTGGAGTTTTGGTGGACACTGGACACTCAACTAAAAAGTATTGGGACTTGGATTTTTTTTTTTGAAAGGTGGACGCTTTGGAGTTTTGGTGGACACTGGACACTCAACTTAAAAGTATTGGGACTTGGATTTTTTTTTGAAAGGTGGACGCTTTGGAGTTTTGGTGGACACTGGACACTCAACTTAAAAGAATTGGGACTTGGATTTTTCTTTGAAAGGTGGACGCTTTGGAGTTTTGGTGGACACTGGACACTCAATTTAAAAGTATTGGGACTTGGATTTTTCTTTGAAAGGTGGACGCTTTGGAGTTTTGGTGGACACTGGACACTCAACTTAAAAGTATTGGGACTTGGATTTTTCTTTGAAAGGTGGACACTTTGGAGTTTTGGTGGACACTGGACACTCAACTTAAAAGTATTGGGACTTGGATTTTTTTTGAAAGGTGGACGCTTTGGAGTTTTGGTGGACACTGGACACTCAACTTAAAAGTATTGGGACTTGGATTTTTTTTGAAAGGTGGACGCTTTGGAGTTTTGGTGGACACTGGACACTCAACTTAAAAGTATTGGGACTTGGATTTTTCTTTGAAAGGTGGACGCTTTGGAGTTTTGGTGGACACTGGACACTCAACTTAAAAGTATTGGGACTTGGATTTTTCTTTGAAAGGTGGACGCTTTGGAGTTTTGGTGGACACTGGACACTCAACTTAAAAGTATTGGGACTTGGATTTTTTTTTGAAAGGTGGACGCTTTGGAGTTTTGGTGGACACTGGACACTCAACTAAAAAGTATTGGGACTTGGATTTTTTTTTTTGAAAGGTGGACGCTTTGGAGTTTTGGTGGACACTGGACACTCAACTTAAAAGTATTGGGACTTGGATTTTTTTTTGAAAGGTGGACGCTTTGGAGTTTTGGTGGACACTGGACACTCAACTTAAAAGAATTGGGACTTGGATTTTTCTTTGAAAGGTGGACGCTTTGGAGTTTTGGTGGACACTGGACACTCAATTTAAAAGTATTGGGACTTGGATTTTTCTTTGAAAGGTGGACGCTTTGGAGTTTTGGTGGACACTGGACACTCAACTTAAAAGTATTGGGACTTGGATTTTTCTTTGAAAGGTGGACACTTTGGAGTTTTGGTGGACACTGGACACTCAACTTAAAAGTATTGGGACTTGGATTTTTTTTGAAAGGTGGACGCTTTGGAGTTTTGGTGGACACTGGACACTCAACTTAAAAGTATTGGGACTTGGATTTTTTTTGAAAGGTGGACGCTTTGGAGTTTTGGTGGACACTGGACACTCAACTTAAAAGAATTGGGACTTGGATTTTTCTTTGAAAGGTGGACGCTTTGGAGTTTTGGTGGACACTGGACACTCAATTTAAAAGTATTGGGACTTGGATTTTTCTTTGAAAGGTGGACGCTTTGGAGTTTTGGTGGACACTGGACACTCAACTTAAAAGTATTGGGACTTGGATTTTTCTTTGAAAGGTGGACACTTTGGAGTTTTGGTGGACACTGGACACTCAACTTAAAAGTATTGGGACTTGGATTTTTTTTGAAAGGTGGACGCTTTGGAGTTTTGGTGGACACTGGACACTCAACTTAAAAGTATTGGGACTTGGATTTTTTTTGAAAGGTGGACGCTTTGGAGTTTTGGTGGACACTGGACACTCAACTTAAAAGTATTGGGACTTGGATTTTTCTTTGAAAGGTGGACGCTTTGGAGTTTTGGTGGACACTGGACACTCAACTTAAAAGTATTGGGACTTGGATTTTTCTTTGAAAGGTGGACGCTTTGGAGTTTTGGTGGACACTGGACACTCAACTTAAAAGTATTGGGACTTGGATTTTTTTTTGAAAGGTGGACGCTTTGGAGTTTTGGTGGACACTGGACACTCAACTAAAAAGTATTGGGACTTGGATTTTTTTTTTTGAAAGGTGGACGCTTTGGAGTTTTGGTGGACACTGGACACTCAACTTAAAAGTATTGGGACTTGGATTTTTTTTTGAAAGGTGGACGCTTTGGAGTTTTGGTGGACACTGGACACTCAACTTAAAAGAATTGGGACTTGGATTTTTCTTTGAAAGGTGGACGCTTTGGAGTTTTGGTGGACACTGGACACTCAATTTAAAAGTATTGGGACTTGGATTTTTCTTTGAAAGGTGGACGCTTTGGAGTTTTGGTGGACACTGGACACTCAACTTAAAAGTATTGGGACTTGGATTTTTCTTTGAAAGGTGGACACTTTGGAGTTTTGGTGGACACTGGACACTCAACTTAAAAGTATTGGGACTTGGATTTTTTTTGAAAGGTGGACGCTTTGGAGTTTTGGTGGACACTGGACACTCAACTTAAAAGTATTGGGACTTGGATTTTTTTTGAAAGGTGGACGCTTTGGAGTTTTGGTGGACACTGGACACTCAACTTAAAAGTATTGGGACTTGGATTTTTCTTTGAAAGGTGGACGCTTTGGAGTTTTGGTGGACACTGGACACTCAACTTAAAAGTATTGGGACTTGGATTTTTCTTTGAAAGGTGGACGCTTTGGAGTTTTGGTGGACACTGGACACTCAACTTAAAAGTATTGGGACTTGGATTTTTTTTTGAAAGGTGGACGCTTTGGAGTTTTGGTGGACACTGGACACTCAATTTAAAAGTATTGGGACTTGGATTTTTCTTTGAAAGGTGGACGCTTTGGAGTTTTGGTGGACACTGGACACTCAATTTAAAAGTATTGGGACTTGGATTTTTCTTTGAAAGGTGGACGCTTTGGAGTTTTGGTGGACACTGGACACTCAACTTAAAAGTATTGGGACTTGGATTTTTTTTTTGAAAGGTGGACGCTTTGGAGTTTTGGTGGACACTGGACACTCAATTTAAAAGTATTGGGACTTGGATTTTTTTTTTGAAAGGTGGACGCTTTGGAGTTTTGGTGGACACTGGACACTCAAGTTAAAAGTATTGGGACATTAGACCTTGGAAGTAAATAGACAATAAATAAGAAGGATACAAATTTGAAAAAAAAAGAAGAGAGTGATCTAGAAGAAGAAGAATCAATTGTAAAGTATAATTAATTGTATTAAAAGCTGATAACAAATTAGCGATTAATAAGCATAAAAGTATTAATATTAAATGTACTGTTTTTGAAATCTCATATATAACCTTATATACCACATATATAACTGTTAACTTAGTTTTATATTTACTTTAAATATGTATATACTTTAAATATATATTTATACTTATCTTAGTTCTATATTTTATCTTGGTAGTTAAATATCATATTGTTTTGTATGTTTAGTTTTGAAAAATTATATTAGACAGACTAAGTGAATCTAGGATTGTAATTAAGGGTAATTGATATTGATAAATAGTAATTAATAATAAATTTAAATAAGATAGTAAGTAATTAATTATAAGGACAGTTAACTGATGAATTGCTGAAGTATTAGACTTTTCCCTCACTCCCTCCCTCTATATTTCACCCCCATGTTTAGAGAGTAATATAGGCTAAAGAGCCATCAAGAATTGAAGAACTCTGTAAAACATTGAAAAGTGAAAGATAGAATTTATAGATAAATTTATATATAGATAGTGATTGTGTGACAAGGAAACTTATCCTAGTTGTTTATCTCCCTGGGATTACTGGAAGCCATAAATTGAATATAAATACCAAAAGAAATATAACAGCCCAAATAGTAATCAGTATATGAAACTCTGGGAGAAGATAACAAAAGAAATACTAATGGCAACTACAGGCTCAGCAACAATTACTAAGTCAAGTAAGAAAATACCATCAAACCAGATGATACTCACGGCCTCTCCAGCACAACAAAAATCAGTTGAAACTACGGAAAAAGATAAAGCAACCCCCACTCTTAGTATGCAAAACATTCATTCCGTATTAACGATGATCCAGGAAGGAAGGAATAGAATGCAAGAGACCATGGCCCACAATCATGAGGAGACAAGGAAAAATCACGAGGAACTTAGGACGGATGTGGGAGAGATAAAGGATAATATTAGGAACATGGATGAGAAGATAGGAAAGATACAACAGAAAATAGAGGAAAACGAACAGAGGATTCATAAGGTGGAGGAGAGAATAGAACATATGGATAAGAGAATGGAGAAGATGGAATATAACCAAGCAGCCACAAATAAGGACCTAGAAGACTTGTTATCATATCTCGAGATGGAGAAGGCATCCTTCTACTTAAGGTTTCAGAACGTAGAAGAGCAAAAGGAGGAGGACTTAGGAGAAATCATGACTGAAATACTCTCAGAAGTGACCCAGAGGGACAAGGAAGAGATACGAAGTGGAATAGCTGAAATCTATAGAGTTCACACGAACTACGCCTGGAGAAATAAGTTACCAAAAGAAATACACATTAGATTTACAAAAAAATCTTTAAAAGAAGAGATCTACAGGAGGATGAGAGAGGATACAACTATGTATAGGGGAAAAGAAATTTTAACCCTCAAACAGATACCAAAAAGGACAAGGGACCAAAGAAGGAACTACAACTTTCTAACGGCACAGTTGAATAAATTTAAAATAAAGTTCCGCTGGCTAATACCAGAGGGTCTATTAATCACCTGGGAAGACAAAAAATATAGAATTGATAACTTAGAAAAAGCACAGGAGTTTTTCGACCAACACTTCGTACTGGAGGAGGAGCAGGAGAGCAGAGAAGAAGAGGAACTTAAGAGGCAAGAGGAACAGCGGACAGAGAAAGAAGAAAGAGATCAAGAAGAGGGGAGAAGATTGGAAAGAGAAAGAATGGAGAGAGAGGGAGCGAGGGAAAAGACGCAAAGAATTACTAGAAACACAAAAAGACCGAAAACAACGAATAGATAAATAAAGAGAGATGGAAAGAGAGCTAAAACTTATTTCAATCAATATAAACGGACTTAATTCACCAGCCAAAAGAAAACAGACATTTACAAAACTTCAAAAACTAGAAATAGATATCATAACACTCCAAGAAGTACATATCAAAAGACAGCATCAAAAATTATTGGACAATCAAAGATTAGGAAGACTATATGCATCTCTAGGAGACCAAAAAAAGAGAGGAGTCGTAATATATGTAAAGAAACACCTAAAAACAAAACAAATATATGCAGACACAGAAGGACGTATCTTAATAATAGAAATACAAACAAGATCCAAAACAATATTATTAATATCTATATATGCACCCAACGGAAACCAAAATGACTTTTTTAAAAAGCTACATAATATAATCAAAGACCTGGAATACGAAACTATCTGCATGGTAGGAGACTTCAATGCAATCATGGACATAGAAAAAGACTATCGGAGTAACAAACAAAGTAAAACTAGAAAGAAAATTCTACCGGAATCTTTCAAAGACACGATCAACGAACTGCACTTACCCGACGTATGGAGAGAGGCAAACACACAAACAAAACAGTATACATATTACTCGAACCCACACCAGTCATGGTCTAGGATCGACATGGCCTGGATGACTTCGGACCTCAGAGAGGAAGTAAAAGATATCGAAATAGCAGCGAACACCTGGGCAGACCATAACCCCATTAAAATAGTATGGAAAGGACATCGAAAGCAAAGGAGGTGGATGATGGACACGAGAATAATAAAAGATAAGGAATACATACAGATGATTGAGAAAGAGGTTAAAATGTTCCTACAAATAAATACTAAAGAACAGACATCACTTCAAAACCTTTGGGACACAATTAAAGCATACATAAGAGGTCTTACAATTGCGTATATGGCAAAAAAAAATAAAGAGAAACAACAGTCAAGGAATAAGTTGTTAGAACAACTCAGAATATACGAACTAGAATTACAGAAGGAACCCCACAACAAAACAATAAAAGAAAAATTAAATCTTACTAAACATAAAATCAATCTGATTACCCAGACAGAAATTGCACAGAAAATCAAGCTAGCAAAACAGAAACATTTTGAGCATGCAAACAAAACGGGGCGGTGGTTAGCGTATAAACTGAAAAAAGAAAAAGAAAGGAGAACAATATTTCAATTGCAGGACGAAACAGGACAAATATACCATACCAATCTAGACAAAAAACGTATAGTCAAAGATTTTTTTCAAAGTCTCTACAAGAAAGAAGAGATCCGGGATGAAGACATTAAGGAATACTTATGTAAAACAAACATTACAAAATTAGAGGAGTCCCATAGAGAAGCATTAAATAGACCAATTACGATGTCCGAGCTGGTGGAAGCAAGGAAAAAGCAGAAAAATAACAAGGTTCCAGGCCCGGATGGAATACCAACGGAGTTTTACAAAACTGTCAAAATGCAATGGATGAACTGTTACTCCAAGTTCTCAATGATGCATTATTAGAAGCAGAAATTCCCAAATCCTGGACCGAAACCATTATTACACTCATCCCCAAAGAAGATACGGACCCCACACAAGTTAAAAATTATAGGCCGATCTCATTGCTCAATGTAGACTACAAACTCTTCATGTTGGTTATAACGCAAAGACTGAAAATAATTATTTATAAATACATACATACAGATCAGAATAGTTTTGTCCCAAGAAGACAGATCAAAAACAACATAAGAACAATTATCAACGTCCTGGAATATTACGAGAAAAGAGTTGACAAACAAGTAGCCTTAATCTTTTTAGACGCACAAAAGGCATTTGACAATCTAAATTGGAATTTCCTCATATTGCAACTAGAAGCCATGGATTTCGGTGTCAAATTTTTACATATGATTAGAAAAGTATACTCCTTCCAAACGGCCAAAATTATGATTAATGGAGATATGACTGAAAATCTGGATATACAAAAGGGTGTGAGACAGGGTTGCCCTTTATCCCCACTACTGTTCATAATTTCATTGGAAATATTACTAAATGAAGTTAGGAAAGATGCGGAAATAAAAGGTTTGAGAACACGGAAAGAAGAGTACAAATTGCAAGCCTTCGCTGATGATGTGGTATTTATAATGGAGCAACCGGAAATAACAGGAACCAAACTTTTAGCGAAGATAGAGGAATATGGAAGAGTCGCAGGGCTTAAAATTAACAAACAAAAAACTAAAGCATTAACAAAGAATTTGACAAAGGTACAGGAGACAAAACTAGAAGATAAATTAGGAATACAAATTGTAAAGAGAATAAAGTATTTAGGAATCTGGCTTACTACTAAAGTAATAACAATTAGAGAAGAAAATTATAACAAATTAATGAAACAAATTAGAAAAGATCTGGAAATGTGGAACAAATTACAACTGTCATTTCTAGGGAAAATCGCATCCATAAAAATGAATATACTGCCTAAATTACTCTACCTCTTTCAAGTAACCCCAATCTGGCCAGGAAAGAACTTTTTTAAGGACCTTAATAAAATAATAACAAAATTTATTTGGAATGGGAAAAGGGCCAGAATCAAAATAAAGTGTATGCAAGATATTCGGGAAAAAGGAGGTTTAGGCCTACCGGACTGGGAATTATATTACAAAGCAGCATCGCTAAACTGGATAAGGGATTGGCTTGAAGAGGATTAGATTCGGGGTGCACACATATTCTTTGGTTCCCTCTTGAAGCCTTGATGGTAAGGCCTAAAACTCTGGTCAAGGCTAAATGCTTCTCTCTATGCCAGTAAGATGTTGCTGAGATGACACAAGGTATTTTTATCTTAAAAGAGCAGACTGACCCAGACAGATGCATCCTGTTGCTCACTTCTGCATTCCACCCTAAATGTCATGTATAACATATGATAAGTATAAGTAACTCCCAGTATATTCATGTGACTCCCTTTTTGCTTTTATCTATTACCAAATGTCTGGACTAGGCGTCTTTCGGTTCCTCCTAAGACCAAATATGTCTAAATGTAACACCCAGGCAATGTATACGTAATTTAGAGTATAAAAACAACACCTTTGTACACCCTTCGGGGTTCAGACAATTTGCTGTGTTTACTGCTGTTTGAACCTTTATGCATAATAAACCTTTCCTGCGTTGAAGAGCTTGGTCTGGTCCCGTCTTTTCCTACAACAGTTGATGGCAACTCCGCCGGGACTCTAGGCTGAGGCAATATTTTGCTGAGGGCCATTCAACCCCTCAGGCCCTCGGGGCAGCCACTCCTGAACATCCTCCAGGGCCCACGGGAGTTCTAGACTTCTGGGAGGCGGCAGCGGCTTCCCTGTGAGGCTGACGGTGCTGTGAGCGAGTCCAAGAACCCTGCGGTGTAGGAAAGGAAGTGTGAATGGTTCCTGGCCAGGACGTGTGAAGTGAAGACACCTCAGGCGAGTATATGTAAGAGATTGTTACCTGTCTCATTTGAAGACAGAAGAGGGGACCTGATCCCTCCCCTGGACTCGGGACGATTGTCCTAAAGAAGTCCCTGTGAGGTAATTGTGTGGGACGGTTAAGTCATCGCATTTCTCGTCAGTGGCCCTGAGTTCCGGGGCTGCGAGTCAGTGACAGTGTGTTAGGATGGGGGGGAATACTCAGAGCATGCCCAACACTCCGTTGGCATGCATGTTGAAAGGATTTGACAACTATTTTAGAAACCCCTCGTACCCTAAAGTGACAAAAGAACGTCTAAAGTATTTGTGCACCACTGTGTGGCCCAATATGGGAACCGGATGGCCCCCAGAGGGTTCGCTTAAGGAGGAAGTGGCAGATGACCTGTGGGGAGTTATAGCAGTGGACCAAGAAAAGTACCCAGATCAGTTTCCGTACATTGATCAGTGGGTAAATGCACTGACAGAGAAGGCTGAGGATTTGTTGCAATGCCAGGCAGAGATGGTGCGACTATGTGTTGCTAGACCAAAGATTAGATGTTGCAGGAAAAGTGCTGTGAAGGAAGGGAAAGATAGATACATGAAGACACCGTGTCGGGCACGAAAGATCTTAGTTGGAGATGAGGAAGAAAGTATCCCTACTGCGCCGCCCTTACCGCCATATCAGCTGCCTGCTGTTGGGGGTGCCATTGGGGGTGCTGTTGGGGGTGTGCAGGATGATGGAGTAGGAAGGGATGATGATAGGAAAAGCCCGAAGGTGAAAACAAGTCCATCAGTGGATGAAAGTGATCAGAGTGAGGTGGAAGGAGAGGAAGCTCTGGGAGCAGTTGGGGGTGTAGCAGAAGGAGTGCAAACCCACGCAGCAAAGGCTGCTGCCTTAGCAGAGGCAGAGGAGCAGGCTAGAGCTAAAATGCAGAAGAAGGCTGAGTTGCTGGCTGTGGCGTTGCAAGGGGGAACGTCCCTGGGACCAAACCAGTGCACCTACTGTAAAGGTGAGGGACACTGGCAGAGAGAATGTCCGAGGCATATGATGAGAGGCAGGGGAACATGGAGAGGAGGTGGAAGATTACAGCCAGATGACGGAAACCGAGGAGGTCAGGGAGATGGTCAGTTCATGGGAAGAGGTGGATTTCGTGTACGGCAAGGTAGTAGAGGAATGAGCAGAGGTTTTGGAAACCCCAACAGGCTCCGAGAGATACCGGAAACTCTGGGGTTGGCCGAAACAGATTGGATGGACTGACGGGGACCAGGCTTGGAGGAGGCCCCATCCGAGCCATTGGTTACCGTGGATGTTGGGGGTCAACAGACAACCTTTCTCGTAGATACAGGAGCAGGGAGATCAGTTGTAAATAGACCTATAGCAGCACCTGGACCATATACGGTTCAGGTCCAGGGAGTATCAGGAACTGTATTGGGGCATCCAGTTTTGAAACCTGTCTCATGTGATTTTAAGTGAGCCAAAATTGAGCATGAGTTCCTCTACATTCCTGAGTGCCCACTCCCATTATTAGGTAGGGACCTGCTTAGTAAACTAGGGGCAACTATTTCCTTTGATGAGGGTTGGCAGAGAGTAACAGTGAGACATCCCCCAGAGGAGATTTCGAGATTGATGGTAGGAAGGCAAATTAATGAGAAGATCAAGGATAATGCATGGCGGCAGTTCGACGTGCCGGGATTGTGGGCTGAGGATAATCCTCCGGGATTCGCAACTCATCATCCCCCAGTAGTAGTGGAACTAAAACCAGGTGCTATTCCTATACGCATAGGTCAACGACCTGTGTCTAGGGAGGCAATCTACGCTGTGTATGAAAGTATTCAGAGATATCTTGAGGCAGGAGTTTTGGTACCTATTCAATCTCCATGGAACACCCCAATAATTCCAATCAAAAAGGCAGACGGCTCTTATAGGCCTGTACAAGATCTGCGCCCCGTAAACCGCTTGACGGTGACCCTGCACCCCGCTGTGTCGAATCCTTATACCCTACTCAGCTTAATTCCACCCCAAGCTGCTTGGTTTTCCATTATAGATTTGAAAGATGCTTTCTTTACAATACCCATTCATCCAATTAGTCAGCCCTTGTTTGCATTTGAGTGGGAACACCCCAGTAATGGTACTAAATCACAATACACCTGGACGAGGCTTCCTCAAGGATTTAAAAACTCTCCTACCTTGTTTGGAACAGCCTTAGCCAAAGATTTGCAATATTATGTGCCGTGTCAACAGGGAGATACTGTCTTGCAATATGTAGATGATGTGCTTGTGACAGGTCAAGATGAAGATGCTTGTTGGGAGAACACCAAGGTACTGTTAGATTTGTTGTTGGAATGTGGATATAGAGTTTCCCGGAAAAAGGCCCAGATGGTGCAACAGCGTGTGAGGTATCTGGGATATGATATTGAACATGGACGTAGAGCACTAGGGCCAGAAAGAAAACAGGCAATTTTGGCTCTGGCAGAGCCCCAGACAAAGAGACAGTTGCGTAGCTTTTTGGGACTAGCAAGCTTTTGTTGTATTTGGATTCCAAATTTTGCTTTGATGGCAGCCCCTTTGTATGTTGCAACGAGGGGGGTGAATATCGAGCCACTAGAATGGGGAGGAGAGCAAAAGAAAGCATTTCGTGACATCAAGGAAGCTCTGACACAAGCCCCTGCATTAGCTTTGCCAAACTTGCAGAAGCCTTTCAATTTATATGTAGATACCAATAAAAATGTTGCTTTGGGGGTGTTGACTCAGCCGCTTGGGAGTTGGCAGCAACCGGTGGCTTATCTTTCTAAACAGCTGGATGGAGTTGCAAAAGGCTGGCCTCATTGTCTCAAAGTATTAGCTGCTATTGCGGAACTAATTCAAGATTGCAATAAGCTTACTTTTTCCTGTCCCGTAAATGTACATACTCCTCATGCAGTGCAATCGGTACTAGATGCAAAAGGACATGTGTGGATTAGTGGACAATGTTTAGCAAAATACCAGGCTATAATGATTGAGAACCCTCAGGTGCGATTAGTTGTTTCAAATAGATTAAATCCTGCTACTCTATTACCAACCGAGCTAGAACCGGTGCATGATTGCTTGCAGGTACTTGAGAAAGTGTATGCTAGTTGATCTGATTTGACTGATATTCCTTTGCCAGATGCCCAACTTAACTGGTATACAGATGGATCTAGTTACATGGTAGAAGGAAATAGAGTGTCTGGATATGCAATAGTGGATGATGAAGGAGTGGTAGAAAGTGGTCCCCTAGGAAAAGGACATAGCGCACAAGTAGCTGAGCTATGGGCACTGATAAGAGCATTGGAAAGGGCCGAGGGAGAATGTCTGAATGTGTGGACTGACAGTAAGTATGCTTTTCTAACCTTGCATGCTCATGGAGCAGTGTATAAAGAAAGAGGATTTAGAGATTCAGCTGGAAAATACATCTTACATGGGCATTTGATAAGTCGGTTGATTGATGCTGTACAGAAGCCTAGGAAAGTGGCGGTGATGCATTGTAAAGGACACCAAAGAGGAGATGATAGGGTGGCTATGGGAAACAGGGCAGCTGACTTGGAGGCAAGAGAGGCTGCCAAGCGTCACGAACCAACCCCCGATTTATCAATATGTGTAGCTATGGACATGGGAGTAATACCTCCTGAAATAAAACCTACCTATACTCAACAAGAGAGTGTAAAAGCAGTAACTGATTTACAGGCTACAGTGAAAGGTGGATGGTATGTTTTGCCAGATCAGAGAGTGTATGTGCCGTCGTCTGTAGCTTGGACTCTGACCCAATTAGCCCATGAGACTACTCATATGGGAAAAACAGCTCTGGAAGCAGCTTTAAAAAGAGACTATTACATTAATGGACTAGCAGGCATTGCTGTGGGGGTGGTGGCCAAGTGCATCACCTGTGCAAAGGTTACTCCTAGACAAGGACCCTTGTTGCCCCCCGGAGCAATACCATGTGCATATATTCCTATGGATTACATCATGATTGATTTCACTGAAATGCAAGGTGTGGACTGTTTAAAGCTATGTTGGTTATAGTGGATATGTATACTGGGTGGCCGGAGGCGTTTCCTACTAAAACCAAACAGGCTAGGGAAGTAGCAAGGCTATTGCTAAAGGAAATTATCCCCAGATTCGGAATGCCTACCAATATTTCTTCTGATAATGATCCTGAGTTTGTTCATCATGTTAATCAGGCAGTAACTCAAGCTGTGGGGATCAGATGGCGGTTTCACAGTGCATTTCATCCACAGTCAGGAGGCGCTATTGAGAGATTAAACAGAACCCTGAAAGAAAGAATTACTAAGATTTGTACCGAAATTCATTTGAAATGGCCTGATGCTTTACCATTAGCTTTGTATGCAATTAGAAGCTCTCCAAGAGGACAACATAAGTTGTCTCCTTATGAATTGATGTTCGGGCGACCTCCAAACCTTTTAAGGCGACACCTAGCGGGATGGCCGGATTTGGGTCATAAGGGGGGTGTTTGGAACATGGAAATGGTGCAAGAACTGAGCAAACAGATTGAAAAACTACAGAAATACGTGATGGAACAGGTACCCCCTAGACTAGTAACTCGCTGTCAAGCCCGGAGATCGAGTGTGGGTTAAACATTGGAAGAAAGAACAGCTAGAGGGAAGATGGAAGGGACCTTTCACTGTTGTTATGTCTTCCCCACTTGCTGTTAAAATTGCAGAGTCCAAATCATGGATCCATTGGACACGAGTCAAAGCAGCAGCAGACGCAAGCTGGAAAGTGTCCATGGACCCGAAAAACCCAACTAAGCTTACCTTCAAATGCAACTAAATAAGAGTGTCTTGTATATGTATATAGGTTGTTGTTAGGAGTGAATGCTGTGTCCAGGTATATCTGAGTGGCGTAAAGAAGAAAAGAACATTTTGCCCTGCCGGAGCACACCAAAAGCTGCTTCCCAGCGCATGGCTGAAGATTGGCACCAATTCATGTGGGAGAATTGGATGTGGGGATTGTGGATCGTTGCAGTTTTATTTCTTGTTCCTATTATATTTTATCAATACAGACTGAGATTTTGTGGAGAGGCTCTTAATCTGCCGGTCCATTTACCTCACTCCGTTCTCCTTGCCCAGTCTATTCCTCCGCCAGAGCTGATCACGTGGCAGGAATTTCTCAAGGAAGAAAGAAACCCTTGCTAAGTCACACCGGAAGCTGACTTTCTACGCACGGGGGAAGATTGGATGAAGAAGTCTTTTATTCTTTCTTTGCTTTGCATTCATTCTCTTTTGCTGATTGTATGTGTTGGTTTTGCCAATGTAAGTGTGGATGCTGTTGCTGTGCACATTGTATTGATTGTGTTATTTGCATACATTGTAATTACAAGTGTGATATAGTGGTTATAGAAGAAGTGCTCTCACGCTATCTTGTAGTTTGTGCAGGGAAACCTTCCTATTATACTCTTAAACCCAGCCCTACCATACAGGCTATACTGCGAGACGCCAGAAGAGTGGAACTGGAAAAGCAGGAAGCAGATGAGTATGCTTGCAAAATATGGAGTCGGGATAAGTATGGCTGGAAGGTTTGGGGCTGAATGGTTGTGGGTGAGCCTACTACTGTTAGGGGTACAAAGCAATTCGGTATGTGTCAGTAACTTGGGTTTGTGGAGTAATCCGGAAGAACAACCGCGTATAATTAAATCATATGATATTGGCACCGGGAATTGCGATGGATCTCCACCTATCACATTCACCCCAGATTGTTGGAATGGCATTCTACCACATCCCTGTAAGACTCCTAGGATATTTGATAAGATAGCAATGATTACCTGTCAGACTCGAGGTTATTCCAACCCTAAAGTTGTTACGAGTAAATGCCTAACTGTGTATACACCATTGCATAGACTGACCCACTGACCCCTCCTCCCTCACCTAGCCCTTCCCATAACCCCTCCTTACCTTGACTCCACCTCCTCCATATATAAGGCTGTGCACAGAAGTCCAGGACCAGTTCCAAATGAGTACCTGAAAAGAAAGAAATGGAGTAAATAAATACATTGAACTCAAAGCCTATCGTGTCTGTGATTATTGGGCAAGATCCTTGGAAAACTTACTTCTCAATATGGTAGCAGAGGACGGTTGTGCCCAATAAACAGAACTAAAATCGGAAATGGAAGGAAGGATGAACACAAGGTCCACCACCAGGCTGATGGCAGAGCTGGGGGAACCTGAAGGTGCCACCACCAGAATCCCAACTGCCTTGGAGATGGAGGAACTGGACCAAACAAACAGAAGCGTGAGGCCAAAAGAAAGTGCAGCCAGGCACGCCAGAGACAGATCACCCGAGAGAGATGAACTAAAGGACACCATACAGAAAATGATAGACGCCTCCATAAGCAAGGATGAGCTCATCGTGAAGCTCCGGGACCTTCTAGATGACCAGGGAGCAGAGATGAGCCCCCAGGAGCAAGACCACGAGGCTGCCAGACTGGTAAAACAGAGATACCCCCTGGCAGAGACCCAGGACCCAAGCGGTTCCACTTTTGCGCCATGCTCCCGGCGGCCATCTTGGGATGGCCACCGACCAATAGGGAGCCAGGATTCAAATCCAATGGCGCGAAATGAAAGAAACCCCAAAACAAATGGGGGAACAGCCAAAGGCACCCCAGAAGGGACACACCAAGGCATCTGGAGCTCGCCTCCCGAGCTCGAAGCCAGAAAGACACCCGGGGCCCCAGCAGCCGCGATAGGCCCTGCACGCAACCCCATCACGCCAGCCACGCACCTCAGAGACACCGCCGCGAACCGAGGGGGCTACGGGGGGGCCATCGATGACAGTACACCCCCCCAGATACTCCACCCGATGACCAACCCCCACGAAGACAACCGCAGAGCACCAACTATGCTTGAATCATGCAGATGGCAGGACTCGAACCCAGCACCCGCAGCACCAAGCATAAGAGATCCGAGGGGAAGAGGCCACACCAGCTACTCAACCCCCATGCGGCCTCCGCCCGGCCTACTCACGTGCCCAGGGACCAGCAATCAAGGATCGGGACCCACTGCAGCCGCCACGCCGCAGAACCCCAGAAGTCCTCGACTTATGACCGCCTTGCCTCCTCGACTCTCTCCAGCCTCCTGCATGGATCCGGATGCCCAGCGATGGATGCCTGCCTCCAGAGATGAAGCCGGACACCCCAGGAGTGAAATGGGACCCCCAACTGGAGGCCTAGGCCGAGGCCTAAGAGCAGCAACAGCCAGCTACTCTCCCATCGGCTACAGACGCGAAATGGGCTTCGCACATGCTCAGTCGGCTCCTGCAAGAAGAGAAGGAGAGAACATAAATCCAAGTCTGTACAGAGCTGCAAACTGCATACCCAAGCCATATTGTGAGTTCCCTCACCTGAGACACCATGGGCAGCAACAGACTGTGAGTAATTCATCACACAACTCAGGGAATTTACCAGCTAACTTTCCCACTCTTAAGTTAGATGGATCAAACCTCATGCAGTGGAATCACCAACTCCAGGTTTTATTTTTAAAAGAGGATCTACTGTTTTTAGTTGATGACCCCCCCACAAAACCTTGGACTTTAGAAACAGATTGCTTGCATCACAGGGCTTACTATTTAATTATAGCAAGTATCCCACCAGGTGTATACCCCAGCCTAAGCCATTATCTGACTGTGTCTGAGATACAGCAGAGAATATTTAATCTGTTCTATAGTAAAAGCGCTGCCACCACAGCAAGGATATCCAGGGAATTCCACTCTGCCAGGCATAAAGCGGGGACTCCCATGGGTGAACATATACTGAACCTGAATGCCACAAGAACTGAACTGATACAAAGGGGGGGAGGATATATCTGAAGAGAGCATGAAGAGCATTGTCATCAACTCCCTGGACTCCAGCTGGGACAATTTTATAATGCAGCTGGATAGCATAGGCTTAGGCCACCTCACACTCGAGTCACTGACAAATAGGATAATAGCAGAAGATAGCTTAAGGAGGGACCGCTCCATCAGCCGCAGGGACAGCAGGCCAACTAAGAAAGTTGAGTTCCAAACCAGGAACCTAGACTACCCAGAATGTTTCACTTGTGGCTCAAAGAACCACTATAAACGGGATTGCCCAAAAAACTCAAGGGGAAGGGACCACACCTACCAAAGGGAAAGGGGAGGCAGGAAGCCGGGGGCCCCCGATAGATCCCCATCAGAAAACAGATACAGGCGCAGGGACTCCCCCGACCCAAGGGACAGAAGGGGAAGCAGGGAGAGCCCTAGGGAGAGCCGACCAGGGTCCATGTATGGGATCGGGGAGAACACACACACACACCCACAAACTAGAGAAGGAGAAGCATGGCTCATCGACTCGGGAGCCACCAACCACACAACTCATGACAGAAAGATACTGACCTCATTCACAGAGGAAAACTACCACATTAAGGTGGCCAATGAAAACAGGGTCCTGGTAACAGGGAGAGGAAACACTTTCATAAGCGGAATAGGCAAAGTAGAGGGGGTATTACTCATACCCGAAATACCCCACAACATTTTAGCAGCGCTTAAACTGAGCAAGGACATGGGCATAGAGATCACCTTCAAAGAGGGAAAAGCCTACATGACCAGAGACAGGGAAAGCATCGGCAAAATAGTCATTGATGGAGGACTAACATACCTCCACCCTAAAAAGAATAACCAGACCCAAGTTATCGCCCAACTAGAAAACACTGAGAATAAAGTCAACACACATGTTGAGGCAGAGGGGGGCAGGGAAGATGACCCCACTGAAAACAACACAACACACAGAGGGAAATTGTTAATAGGCAAACCCATTCACGATGACTGCGCCCATTTGCTACATAGAAAATTGGGCCATGCCAGCTTCCCAGTCATCCAAAAAATGACAGAATGTACCAGTGATTTGAAAATAAAAAACTGCAAAAACTACTTAGAGTGTTCTGTATGTAAATCATCTAAGTTAAAAACCAAACCCAGACCTAGAAAAGCCACCCGTACCACCAATTCTATCTTCCACCTGGTACATATGGACATTGTGGGCCCCATGAAGCCCTCTATAAAATACAAAAGGAGATATTTTCTGACAATAGTAGACGACTACAGCCGCTATGGCTTTGTTTATACCATTAATCATAAAGACGAGGTATTCCAAAAATTTAAAGAGTTTTATAAGAGAGTGGAAAAGCAACACAACACAAAGATAAGGCAAATAATGACAGATAGGGGGTCTGAATTCTTATCGAGGGAATTCTCGAACTGGTCAAAGATGCACGGGATAATACACTACAAGACTTCTCCCTTTTCCGCGTTCCAAAATGGAGTCGTAGAGAAGAGGAATGGAGTCCTACAAACAATGATGAGATGCGCCCTAGAGGATGCGGGGTTAGGACAGCCATTCTGGGCGGAAGCTCTCAACTACTCAAATTATACGCTGAACAGACTCTGGTCTAGCGTTATAGGGAAAACACCTTATGAGGTGATGTACGACCAAAAGCCAAAGATTGCACACCTGCACATATTTGGAGTCACGGCGGATGTGCACATCCCCAGGCAACTGAGGCGAAAAGGAGACAAGGTCTCCAGGAGATTAAGGTTCATGGGGTATGAACCAGGCACAAAAGGCTATAGATTCATTGACAGGGACAACAGGTTCATCGTATCCAGGACAGCGGTGTTCCACGAGAACGCCAACTGGTCTAAGATACACCTCAACGAGACACTCATCAGACAGGAAGACACAAACGAATCAAGGGACAAAAGCAAACCCATCACATTAGAAGCAAATACACAAGACAGACAAAGACCAAGACACCATGAGGTAGCCACCAAGGGGTGGAAGGAAGACCACCCCATCATCAAGGTAGACACGGTCACAGAGAAGGAGGCCAAATACATGCACGACACCGACACAAGACCCATGAGACTTATCAGACCCAACAGAAACAAAATGCCCAAGAGATTTGAAGATTATGTCATGTCCATTCACCCAAATAGAACAACACCCAACTCATACGAAGAAATCATTAGCCTGCCGCAGGTAGAGAGAGATAGGTGGGAGCAAGCTATGGAAAGGGAGATGGCTAGCCTGTGCGAACTGAACGTGTACACCCCCTCTAAGGTCCCAGCCGATAAGACACTCATAGGCACGAAGTGGGTTTTCAAAATCAAGGAACTCGAAGACAACAAGGCCCTCTACAAGGCTAGACTCGTAGCTCAGGGGTTCACCCAAAGGTATCCAGACGACTACACGGATACCTACTCACCCACAGTTAGGGCAGAAAGTGTCAAAAGCGCCCTAGTAGTTGCATCTATCTTAGGCCTAGAAGTCTACCAATTTGACGTTCAAACCGCATACCTCCATGCGAAGTTAGACAAAGAAATATATGTCAGGGCACCCCCAGGGAAAGGCGCGAAAGAGGGAGTCACTTGGCTACTAAACAAAAGTTTGTACGGTTTAAGACAGTCCGGGAAAAGATGGTATGAATGCCTAGCCAAAACACTCAGGGACATGGGTTTTACCGCCACATCAGCAGACCTCTGCCTCTTCGCCAAGAGGGAGGGCACATTGGTCGAATACGCACTCGTTTACATAGACGACATCCTGTACATGGGGCAGCACAAGCAAAATTGCGATAAATTCGCCAGAGAACTGGGGAAACAATTCACACTCAAGACCCTAGGGAAAGTCAATAAGTATCTAGGAGTACAAATCGAGAAAACAGAGAATGGGTTCAAGGTTTCTCAAAAGGAGAAAATATTAGAACTTATACATAGATGCAACATGAGGGATGCTAAGCCATGCGAAACCCCCATGCAAACAGACTTCTTGAAACATATGCACGAAGAGGGGGAGTCATTTAAGGACAACACCTTGTATAGATCTGTCATTGGATCCCTCCTGTATATTGCCAATTGGACAAGGCCCGATATCAGCTTAGCTGTTAATTTATTATCCAGACATGTCAGTGAACCCAAGGTATACCACTGGGAAGGGGTGAAGCGAGTAATCAGGTACCTGAAACATAGCATAGACGCGTACCTATGCCTGGAACCATCCAAATCCAAAGAACCGGCGCTGACCTGCTATACGGACGCTGACTGGGCAGGTGATACCAAGAGCAGGAAAAGCACATCAGGTTACGTGTTCCTCATCAATAACTGCCCGGTACACTGGTATACCGGCAAACAGAACCTGGTTGCCACATTCACGGCAGAAGCAGAGTACATCTGCCTATCAAAGGCAGCTAACAATTTAGTGTGGTTTGATGACCTGCTCTCTGAAATATGGACCGAACCAGCTTACCCTATAACTATCCACGAGGACAATAAAGCAGCCATAGACATCTCCAACGCAGAAGCAGTGGGTCAGAGGTCCAGACATATCGACATCAAGCATAAGCACGTCAGGCAGTTATCAAATGTAGGTTTCATTAGGGCCGTACATTGTGAAACCTCTGAGCAAGTCGCGGACATTCTAACGAAACCATTACCAAACAAGCAACACACATATCTCACATCAAAACTAGGGGTGACCATGCCGGGTACAGAATCAACCCCGAATGTTAGGCATTTAGAGGGGGATTTGTTACGAGTAAATGCCTAACTGTGTATACACCATTGCATAGACTGACCCACTGATCCCTCCTTCCTCACTTAGCCCTTCCCATAACCCCTCCTTACCTTGACTCCACCTCCTCCATATATAAGGCTGTGCGCAGAAGTCCAGGACCAAATGAGTACCTGAAAAGAAAGAAATGGAGTAAATAAATACATTGGACTCAAAGCCTATTGTGTCTGTGATTATTGGGCAAGATCCTTGGAAAACTTACTTCTCAAAAGTATGTCAGTGTGTGGGTTATGTTTTAAGAAAAGGAATTTGTGCTACAACCCCTTTCAAAGGGGGGAGCTCCTCTTTAACTCTAGATTGTGGAGCCCCTAGATATTGGGGTTGGGAACGTATTTCCTCCCCTATTCAATTGAGACCTGGATGGCAAGGGACATGTATACTGAAAATAGAACCCATTGAATTTGGAGCAACAAGACAGGGTAAAGGGAAAATGAGGAAAGCTAGGGGGCTTAAAGACCATGTGGGAAGAGGACCATGTGTGCCGTGTCTCAGCATGGATGGCACAGCTATCCGACTGAGATCGGGAATACCAAATTCTTATGAATGGTTTGATCTAACCACATGTGTTTTTGGCTCCAACCGCCCGATGGTTGTTTACCGATGTAACGGAACGGAAGGGATACTGTGTTATAACCCAAGACAGGGAGGTATGACATTAGAGGAAGTGCTTAAAAACCAAATTAAGAGGGCGACCACCACCACTACCCTGACTCCTGTATTGCAAACTCGATCAGCTTCATTTAGTACAGCTATGATGGTTCCAGTGATTGCATCACCCGTAGTGAGACCACGGGTTACAACAAAGCCCATAGATAAAGAACGATGTAGCCCCTGTATAAAGACTACGGTCCAGGGTACTTTAATTTCTAACACCCTGGTATATCATACTTATAAGCCGGACGGATGTACACCATATACGCCACCCACCTGTCAGGTCAAAACAACAGTATATCATATGTGTGTACTAAATGGTAAGGTACATTGTTACAATCCTATAGAGGCAAAAGTAATAACCACCTATGAAATGTCAATATATACTACTGAATGTGGCCGGGAGGAATTGTTAAACAAGACAGAGTTCCGGTCCTTGGGCAAGCAAGTCGAGTTCTGCTTTGATGCTTGCATGGCCATCAATCGGAATTGCTGGAAGGCCACTTGTGGGAGTTTAGAATGGGAGAGAAGCTATATGTTGAACAAGAAATATATGTGTTACAATCAGGGTGAATGTTATGATCAAAATACTTATAGTTACTGTCCCTATTGGTCCTGTGTAACCATGTGGTCCGGGGATACCCCTGTAGGAAATCAAAAGTGTAAACTAGAAACGGGAGTAGCAACCTCTAACTGTCAAAGGAATAGATGTAATCAGTAAGCAGTAGCTGTAGCAGTAAGAGAAGCAGGAACAGGAGCAAAAGAAGGAGCAGGAGCAGGAGCAGGAGCAGGAGTAGGAGCAGGAGCAGAAGCAGAAGCAGAAGCAGCAGCAGAAACAGAAGCAGAAAAAGAAGCAGAAGCAGAAGCAGAAGCAGAAAAAGAAGCAGAAGAAGAAGAAGAAGAAGAAGAAGAAGAAGAAGAAGAAGAAGAAGAAGAAGAAGAAGAAGAAGAAGAAGAAGAAGAAGAAGCAGTAGCTGTAGCAGTAAGAGAAGCAGGAGCAGGAGCAAAAGAAGGAGCAGGAGCAGGAGCAGAAGCAAAAGCAGAAGCAGAAGCAGAAGCAGAAGCAGTAACAAAAGCAGAAGCAGAAGAAGAAGCAGAACAAGAAGAAGCAGAAGAAGAAGCAAAAGCAGAAGCAGAAACAGAAGCAGAAACAGAAGCAGAAGCAGAAGAAGCAGAAGAAGCAGAAGAAGCAGAAGAAGCAGAAGCAGAAGCAGAAGCAGAAGCAGAAGCAGAAGCAGAAGCAGAAGCAGAAGCAGAAGCAGAAGAAGAAGAAGAAGAAGAAGAAGAAGAAGAAGAAGAAGAAGAAGAAGAAGAAGAAGAAGAAGAAGAAGAAGCAGCTGTAGCAGTAAGAGAAGCAGGAGCAGGAGCAAAAGAAGCAGCAGGAGCAGGAGCAGAAGCAGAAGAGAAAACAGAAGCAGAAGCAAAAACAGAAGCAGAAGCAGAAACAGAAGCAGAAAAAGAAGCAGAAGCAGAAGAAGAAGAAGAAGAAGAAAAAGAAGAAGAAGAAGAAGAAGAAGAAGAAGAAGAAGAAGAAGAAGAAGAAGAAGAAGAAGAAGGAAGAAGAAGAAGAAGAAGAAGAAGAAGAAGAAGAAGAAGAAGAAGAAGAAGAAGAAGAAGAAGAAGAAGAAGAAGAAGAAGACGCAGTAGCTGTAGCAGTAAGAGAAGCAGGAACAGGAGCAAAAGAAGGAGCAGCAGCAGAAGCAGAAGAGAAAACAGAAGCAGAAGCAAAAGCAGAAGCAGAAGCAGAAGCAGAAGCAGAAGCAGAAGCAGAAGCAGAAGAAGCAGAAGAAGAAGCAGAAGAAGAAGAAGAAGAAGAAGAAGAAGAAGAAGAAGAAGAAGAAGAAGAAGAAGAAGAAGAAGAAGAAGAAGAAGAAGAAGCTGTAGCAGTAAGAGAAGCAGGAACAGGAGCAAAAGAAGGAGCAGGAGCAGAGCAGGAGCAGGAGCAGGAGCAGGAGCAGGAGTAGGAGCAGGAGCAGAAGCAGAAGCAGAAGCAGCAGCAGAA
>JAXLNS010000178.1:0-53284 GCA_037215915.1 Pantherophis vulpinus | reverse complement strand
ACTCATTATTCAGTACAGTTGCAGAGTCCCCAGGGTCACGCGATCCCCTTTTGTGACCTTCCGCCAAGCCAAGCCAAGCCAAGGGGGAAGCCAGATTCACTTAGCAACCGCGTGACCAACTTAACAACTAAAAGTGGGTTCGCTTAACAATGGTAGCAAGAAAGGTGGTAAAGTGGGGCCAAAACACCTTAACAAATGTCTCACTTAGCAACATAAATCTTGGGCTTAATGGTGGTCGTAACGTGAGGACTAACCTGTATAAATGCTCTTGCCGATGAGCCCTCTAAAATCAGGCTAGCTGGGATAAAAGAGGAAGCTAATCAGTGACAAATATCTCTTTCCAATGTCACTGGAGCTGAAATTCATTCCCAGTGTCCCCCCTTATCACCTTTTCCAGAAAAAAAAAAAAACACTTTTTGTTTCATCTTTCTTTCTTGCTTGCTTGCTTGCTTTGTTCTTTCCTTTCCTTTCCTTTCTTTCCTTTCCTTTCCTTTCCTTTCCTTTCCTTTTTCCTTTCCTTCCTTTCCTTTCCTTTCCTTTTCCTTTCCTTTCCTTTCCCTTTCCCTTCCTTCCCTTCCCTTCCCTTCCCTTCCTTCCCTTCCCTTCCCTTCCCCCTTCCTTTCCTTTCTTCCTTTCCTTTCCTTTCCTTTCCTTTCCTTTCCTTTCCTTCCCTTCCCTTCCCTTCCCTTCCCTTCCCTTCCCTTCCCTTCCTTTCCCTTTCCTTTCCCTTTCCCTTTCCCTTTCCCTTCCCTCCCCTCTCTTCCCTTCCCTCCCTTCCTTCCTTCCCTTTCTTTTTCTTTTCTTCCTTCCTGTCTCTGTTTCCTTTCCTTTCCTTTCCTTTCCTTTTTCCTTTCCTTCCCTTCCTTTCCTTTCCTTTCCTTTCCTTTCCTTTCCTTTCCTTTTCCTTTCCTTTCCTTTCTTTCCTTTCCTTTCCTTTCCTTTCTTTCCTTTCCTTTCCTTTTCCTTTCCTTTCCTTTCCTTTCCTTTCCCTTTCCTTTCCTTTCCTTTCCTTTCCTTCCCTTCCCTCCCTTCCCTTCCCTTCCCTTCCCTTCCCTTCCCTTCCCTTCCCTTCCCTTCCCTTCCTTCCCTTCCCTTCCCTTCCCTTCCCTTCCTTTCCTTCCTTTTCCTTTCCTTTCCTTTCTTTTCCTTTTCTTTTTTGTATCAGAGGATAGCATAAAGGGAATTGAAGCTGGAGAGGGAGAGAGGGAGAGGGAGAGGGAGAGAGAGAGAGAGAGAGAGAGAGAGAGATTTCATCGGAATATCAAAAGGCGCCTCGGAATTGAGCTGGATGAGCTAGTCGGCAGGCAGCGTCTTTCTGCCGAGCAAAGATCTTGTTTGTAACTGTAAAGATTGCAGCCGGCAAGGCCATTTGATCTGGCAAGCACTTTGATCTGAGCCCAAACCTTGAAATGCGGAAAGGCTTGGAACCGAACGGAAAAGAAATGTGCAGAGGGGAGGGAGAGGGACAGAGGGAAGGAGGGAGGAAACGAAGGAAGGAAGCTGAATAAGGGAAGGAAAGGGTTCAGAGTAGCCATGTAGCTAAATGTGGTCACCTAAAGGAAGAATGGAAGTAGGGAAGGGAGGGAGGGAGGGAGGGAGGGAGGGAGGGAGGGAGGAACAGGGGGAAAGGAGAAAGGGAGGAAGGAAATGAAAAAAAATGAATTACATTTGGAAGATAAGAGATGGAGGAAAGGGAAAGGCCCAAAATAGCTTTGTAGCAGCCCAGAGCTGAAGGAAGGAAGGAAGGAAGGAAGGAAGGAAGGAAGGAAGGAAGGAAGGAAGGAAGGAAGGAAGGAAGGAAGGAAGGAAGGAAGGAAGGAAGGAAAAGTTGAATTACAAATGGGAAGGGACAGGAAGGCGGAGGGAGGGAGGAAATGATAGGATAAGAATCCTAGACTAATGATTGCCCACTTAAATAGGCCCACTTCCTTTCATCATTGGCCATAAAGAAGGAGAACTCTTAAGAGGTTAAACCCCATTCTTCACTTCCAGTTCTCTGCATGGAAAAAGGTGGCGAATAAACTCTCAGAGCTGATTAACTTCCTTCAAAGCGGCCTCATTTCTTTGAGTAAACTAATAAGAGTGTCTGGAGCATCCTGCTCACTACCGGTCAGCAGGAAGAAGGCTGGGTGAGATGCAATTAGGACAAGGGAACTTGGCCAAGAGACAGTTGTGCATGGGCGAGCCGCGCGCCGTCTTTGCCAGCTCCATCGTTTTCTCCCACGCACATGGACCAGCAAGGCAGAAGATGCCTGGCGGGTGTCCAGGTTCTGTTTGGCAATGGAAACATCGCTCCAGCATCTTTTTGTCACGCCACAGGCGCCCAGGTTATCTCGGATGGGTGATTCGGGGACAGACAAGCCTCTGGAAGAGGTGATTCAGCAGGATTTGACTTTCCAAAGATGGAGTCAACTTGGCAGTGAAAGGTACTTTGGTGGGACGGGATCGGCGTGAAATCCAGCAGGTTCTGACAGGTTCTGGAGAACCGGTAGTGGAAAGTTTAAGTAGTTCGGAGAACTGGTAGCTGAAATTTTGAGTAGTTCAGAGAACCAGCAAATTTCAGCAAAGAGCCTTGGTAGTACAGTGGTCTAAAGCACCTGTTATTAAGTTATTAAGACCAGCTGTCTGCAATTACTGCAGGTTCGAATCTCGCCAGGCTCAAGGTTGACTCAGCCTTCCATCCTTTCTAAGGTAGGTTAAATTGAGGACCCAGTTTGTGGGGGCAATAAGCTGACTTTGTATAAATATACAAAAGGATGAAGGCTATTGCTTAGCGCATTGTAAACCGCCCTGAGTCTCCGAGAAGGGCGGCATATAAATCAAATTAAAAAATAAAAAATAAAAATACCACCTCTGGCTGATCCCAAAGTGGGGTGGGAATATCCTTCCCCAGGAGGAAATGGGGATTTTGCAGTATCCTTCCCCTGGAGTGGGGTGGGAATGGAGATTTTGCAGTATCCTTCCCCTGCCATGCCCACCAAACCACGCCTACCAAGCCATGCCCACCAAGCACGCCCACAGAACCGGTAGTAAAAAAAAAAAATTGGATTTCACCACTGGATGGGATCAATCACTCCTGAATTTGACAGTTTGATTCTGACTGAGTACACTACTCTTCAGAGACAGGGGTGTGCTATCCAGATTGCAGAAATTCTGGCGACCACCGGAGGACAGCACAGAGGTACGGACCTCCTCAGCTTTAGTTACTCTCTAGCACAGAGGTGTCAAACTTGATTTCATTGAGAGTTGTGGTTGACCTCAGGGGGCCGAGGTGGGTGTGGGCCAGCTCGACATCACTCATGTCGGGGGCGCCTGTGTTGGGCCGAATGCTCTGCCAGCAAAAACGGCTCCCGAGCTCCATTTTCACCTGTGACGACCTCCTGCAACTCTCTGCCAGCGAAAACAGAACTCGGGAGGCTGCCTGAAGCCATTTTTGGCTGCAATGCCCTCCTGCAACCCTCTGCCAGCAAAAATAGAGCCCTCCCAGCTCTGTTTTTGCTGGCAGAAGCACTGCGGGCCAGTCCCTCGCTCTTTCCAGGGTGGCCCCATGGCCCAGATCTAAGCACCCTGCAGGTCAGATCCAGCTCCTGGGCCCTGAGTTTGACATCCCTGCTCTTCCAATTGATACACCCCTACTTTTAGTCAACATCCAGACAAATACTTACACCAAGATTAATGCTTAGACAAACAGTCAAGTAGTAAACAATACCCCCGATCAAGGGACTACAATAAAGCGATAAACAAGCTAAGAGTAAACAACAGCACAATCAATGGACCACCACAAACGCCCCCAACCACACTGACAGGGCAAGCCTCTTGTACCTGACAGAGAACAAACCCTCTCCCTTCTAGCACTGATGAGATTACCTACTTCTAGCACTGATGAGATTACCTACTTGGGTAATGAGATGTCTCCAAAAAAGCAACCAAGCTAAGAGAACACCAAGAACCCCACAGTTCAACCCTGAGCTAAATATTGTCCTCTACCGGTGTCTTCTGTCCATCCATCCATCCATCCATCCATCCATCCATCCGTATCTATCTATCTATCTACCTACCTATCATCTATCTATCTATCTATCTATCTATCTATCTATCTATCTATCTATCTATCATCCAATCATCTATCTATCTATCTATCTATCTATCTATCTATCTATCTATCATCCAATCATCCATCCATCCATCCATCCATCCATCTACCTACCTACCTATCATCCATCCATCTACCTACCTACCTACCTATCATCTATCTATCTATCTATCCATCCATCCATCCATCCATCCATCCATCCATCCATCCATCCATCTACCTACCTACCTACCTATCATCTATCTATCTGTCTATCTATCTATCTATCTATCTATCTATCTTTCTATCTATCATCCATTCATCTACCTACCTACCTACCTACCTACCTATCATCTATCTATCTATCTATCTATCTATCTATCTATCTATCTATCTATCTATCTATCTATCCATCCATCCATCCATCCATCCATCCATCCATCCATCCATCCATCTATCTATCTATCTATCTATCTATCTATCTATCTATCTCCCTTTTAAATTGGGTTTTAAATGTTTGACATAAATTGGATGTTTTTAAATTTGTTTTTGAGCCCAAATTATTTAATCTATTTTTAATAGCTTTTAACTTTTGTATGTTATTTGTATTTTTATCTTGGCTGTTCACCACTCTGAGTCCTCTGGGAGTAGGGCGGTATATAAATATGATAAAATATTTATCTATCTATCTATCTATCTATCTATCTATCTATCTATCTATCTATCTATCTATCTATCATCTAAATTAATACTAGACCAATGATCAAATAGTAAACCATACAGAAGTACCAAGAACACTTGCATGAAGTTCCAGAGAGCAAACCCACTCCCTTCTTGCACTGATGATGTTCCCTAGTTGGGTCATTAAAGTCTGCAAGAAAACAACCAAGCTCAGAGAGCACCAAGGACCCCGCAGTTCAGTTCTGAGCTACAAACATTGCCTTCGATCCATTACAGTTTGGTTAGGCCCTATGTTAATGTATGCCATCTTGAACTCTACAGCAAAGTTGCCCCAGCTTCTGGTGATAGACTTAATAGAAACCATGGGATCAGAGGAAGAATTAGGTTAGAGTAAGCCTCCTCCAAGCCTACGGTTTTCGTTTTATTGACCAACATACTTGATAAATGTCCCTTGAGAATTCCAGGAACTGCACATGCATTTTGAACAATCTCTCATTACGGTCAATGGCTTGAATTCTAGAAGGACGGAGCGCTTACTTTTCCATTTTGACGGTGACAGAAAAATCACATCCATGCCGGCATGAGTTTTCTGGCAGTGGGACCTGTTTCATTAAGAGCTATTTAAACCAGATTGTTGTTGTTGTTTTTTTCCCACATCGTTTGTTTTTAACTACATGATGTCATTCCTGGGGAGTGGGGAAAAAAAGGCATATGTCAAAATATTTCAGATGGGAAAGGAAAAAGAAAAACAAAAGGGGAAGGTGGGAGGGGAGGGGATCAGGGTGCGGAGGGGAGTGAGTGAGTGAGGAAGAAGGGAGGCAGGCAAGAGAAGGGAAGGGAAGGGAAGGGAAGGGAAGGGAAGGGAAGGGAAGGGAAGGAAAGGAAAGGAAAGGAAAGGAAAGGAAAGGAAAGGAAAGGAAAGGAAAGGAAAGGAAAGGAAAGGAAAGGAAAGGAAAGGAAAGGAAAGGAAAGAAGGAAAGGAAGATAGAAGGAAGAAGGGAAGGGAAGGAGAAAGGAAAGGAACGGAAAGGAAAGGAAAGGAAAGGAAAGGAAAGGAAAGGAAAGGAAAGGAAAGGAAAGGAAAGGAGGAAGGAAGGAAGGAAGGAAGGAAGGAAGGAAGGAAGGAAGGAAGGAAGGAAGGAAGGAAGGAAGGAAGGAAGGAAGGAAGGAAGTAGGGAGGGAAAGAGGTAGGAGAGAGAAAGAGGGGAGAAAGAGGAGTAAAGAAGGAGATAGGAAGGGAAGGGAATATTTCTTTTCTAAAGGTATAGAACACTATCAAGGGCATCTGTTATCAAACTGCCAAATCAGATACATACTGAAACCTACTTGGAACTTCATATTTTAATCAAACCTTCTGCTGATAAATATTTAAGTCACGTCTTTAACGAAAGCTGAAGTAGACCTGCCTTCGTAGGGCCAGATTCTGAAAACACTGAACAAGGACTTCATTGCCCATTAAAGGAAGACAATGCGTAGGTGAATGTGGTCATTGAAATGCAGATGCCGGGATGTGTCTATACCTAAGAAAGATCAGAGTTGTGCAGGCAATGGTGTTCTTTATGACACTCTACGGCAATTTTTGTTGTTGTTGTTGCTTTAATTTATATGCCGCCCTTCTCCGGAGACTCAGGGCGGCTTACAATGTGTTAAGCAATAGCCTTCATACTTGTGTATATTTATACAAAGTCAGCTTATTGCCCCCACAATCTGGATCCTCATTTCACCTACCTTTGAAAGGATGGAAGGCTGAGTCAACCTTGAGCCTGGTGAGATTTGAACTTGCAGTAATTGCAGGAAGCAGATGTTAATTACAGTGCTTTAGTCCACTGTCCTACAGGCTCTTGAAAGTTGGACTTTAATGAAGAAGGATGGAAGGAGTAGGGAGGCCTTTGAAGGAGTAGGGAGCCTTTGAAGGCTCCTGACAACACCATGGATAGCCAAGAACACAAATCAATAGATTTATAATGATATGTCAGAATGCCCTTTGGAGTCAGGAGGCAGAGCCACAGACTAGACGTTGGTCAGAAAAGTGGCAGCTGAGTCTGCAGAAGGAATATGGACATGGCAGAAGTCTTACAAGGGACCTTCCCTAATTTAACAGAATGACACAGTGGGAAGGGACCTTTGAGGTCTTCTAATCCAGCCACCTGCCCAGGCAGGAAATCCTATACCCGTGATGGTGAACTATGGCACGTGTGGCCATATCAGTGGACACACCAGCTCAGCTCTGGTGTGCATGCGCGCGCCAGCCAGCTGATTTTCAGGCCTTCTGGGTCCACCAGAAGTAGGGAAACAGGATGTTTCCTGCCTCCAGAGGGCCTGGGGGTGAGTGGGTGGGGAAGGCCCGGATTTCTTTCTCACCTGGCTCCAGATCCTCTCTATGCATCTGGGGAGGGCAAAAACTGCCTTCCCCACTCCCTCGGAGGCCTTCCGGAGGCCTGAAACGGCCCATTTCCCAGCTCCCGGTTGGACAGGAAGTGACTTTTTTTGCTGTCCCCAGCCTCCAGAGACTCCTAGCGATGGCAAAAAGGTTAGCCATCACTGCCCTATACCATTCCAGACAAATGGTTGTCCAATCTCTTCTTAAAAACTCCAGTGATGGAGCATCCAACACTTCTGGAGGCTCTGTTAAGATAATAAACTTAGGGCTAGTATTTCTGGGTGTGTTTTATGCATATAATCATAGGGCTGAAAGGGAGCTTGGAGGTCTTCTAGTCCAAACCTTTGTCCAAGGCAGAAGTCTTTACACCATTGCAGATAATGGTGCGTGAACTGCACTGGCTCCCAGTGGTCTTCCGGGTGCGCTTCAAGGTGTTGGTTACCACCTTTAAAGCGCTCCATGGCATAGGACCTAGTTATCTTCGAGACTGCCTGCTGCTACCGATGACCTCCCATCGACCCGTGCGCTCCCACAGAGAGGGCCTCCTCAGGGTGCCATCGGCCAAACAATGTAGGCTGGTGACCCCCAGGGGGAGGGCCTTCTCTGTGGGGGCACCTACCCTCTGGAATCAGTTGCCCCCAGAGATTAGGAGAATCCAAGACCTCGGTGCCTTCCGCCGTGCCCTTAAAACTTTCTTTTTTCAGCAAGCCGGGCTGGCCTAACACTTTTTAAAATGTTTTTAATTGTTTGTTATTGTTTTTAATCATGGGGCCAAATTTATATATATCTTTTTAATTGTATTTTAATGTTTGTAGTTTATGCTTTTACTTGGCTGTTCACCACCCTGAGTCCTCAGGGAGAAGGGCGGTATACAAATTTAAAAATAATAAATAAATAAATAAATAAATAAATAAATAAATAAATAAATAAATAAATAAATAAATAAATAAATAAATAAAATAAATGGTTTTCCATTTTTTTCTTGAAAACCTCCGGTGATGCAGTACCCACAATTCTGGGAGGCAAGCCGGACTACCTCGCGAGGCTGACAAGATCTTAGAAGAAATTAATCCAAAATTCTCAACTCAAAATACAAATGACATAATTCAAATCACTGCACATGCATTTTGAACAATCTCTCATTACGGGCAACAAACCCATCTTTACATTTTCAGAACAGCTAATTCTGAAACCATTCTGGGCCCTGGATTGGTGCTCGCATCAATCCTTCCCTACAAGGAGAAGAAATCATGAAGGACTTGGCCAGAATGAAAGAGCTTCTGGTTCATATGAAGGTGTGTGTCCTCGCCCATCCTGTCAAAGAGAAACTGACCAAACCAGGAGAGGAGTCAAGTGGGGGATTCATCTGGAATCCTTACATAGGCACAAAAGTATGAGCTCCTTTGAATGCCGTTGATCCTTATTTAAGTCTGTCCCAGGTGCAAATGGCCAGTCTGGGAAGATTCCTGTAAAATAGGCTTAGAATAATAAAGTAGCAAGTTTAAGGCCTAGTTGTTTGCACCCGACCCATCCTGTTTCTTGGCCAGTTTCTTTGAGAATTCCTCCAGGTTCATCCCTATGAATTTGATTCATCCTAGCCAGCCGACATTTGCTCAGAAACGTGGAAATGTGGAAACGCCACCTCAGCAACAGAGCTGAGGTGGCGCAGTGGTCCGAGTGCAGCACTGCAAGCTACTTCTGCTGACTGCCAGCCGCAATTCGGCAGTGCAAATCTCACCAGGTTCAAGGTTGACTCAGCCTTCCATCCTTCCGAGGTCGGTAAAAATGAGGACCCAGATTGTTGGGGGCAAGAGGCTGACTCTGTAAATCACTTAGAGAGGGCTGTAAAAGCACTATGAAGCCAGTGGTGGGTTGCTACCGGTTCGGGCGAACTGGTAGCGGTGGTGGCAGGAGGAAGTCATCAAAAATGCTCTGTGCTTGTGCAGAACCTTCTGCGCATTCACAGAGGCACCACACACTCATGAAGTGTGCACACACACATGCTCCCAATAGTGAACCGGTAGTTCCGGGATTTGAAACCCACTACTGTATGAAGCGGTATATAAGTCTAAGTGTTATTACTATTGCTAACTTCCAAAGATCCAGTTCCTTTTTCAAGTATAATCTTTGGATTGCAAATGTCGGGGAATCGTAAGAGAGAGCATGGAGCAAGCCGAGTCTCAGCATGCACACACACACACACACACACACACACACACACACACACACACACACACACACACACACACACTCACAGACACACAGAGAGAAACACACTCCCCAACTTTATCATCAATTCTGCTTTTTCTATCTGCGCTCATCTCATTGTCCTCTGGGAACCCCCCTACCCCTGTCAGGAATTGCCCTTTATAATTTATTC
This sequence comes from Pantherophis vulpinus, assembly GCA_037215915.1. Lineage (NCBI taxonomy): Eukaryota > Metazoa > Chordata > Lepidosauria > Squamata > Colubridae > Pantherophis > Pantherophis vulpinus. The sequence continues at coordinate 43,771 of JAXLNS010000178.1, read as the reverse complement.
AGCTTGTACTTGCCGAGTTCCTTTCTATTTATCATTCATCTTTACAGTTGTACATAAAATTAGATTGATCTCCTTTGTCGGCGCCATCAAGAAGAGAGGAAAAAAAAATTGTCATTGAGCAACCTATAAAGCAAACGCAGACGCAGTGACAACCTTGTCTTCAATACCGGGGAACTCGCCCTCCGAGAAACCAAATTAAAACCACTGCCAGAATGAGCTGGGGATGGGGGGGGGCAAGCAAAAGGCAGAGAGATTGTCACCTCCGTAATCTGATTTTTAATTTGCAATTGAATGAGCGGGACCTGTGGGGATGCTTAAACTTCCTCCCCACTTAAATATATTGCCATGCAAACCCGAGTGCAAGGAAGGCACCCTTATTACCTGCTTTAGATACGACAGTGTAGGTTGGGTAGGAGGATTTGGGGGGGGGCATGACAGCTTGGCTTAGGTTTTTTTGGGGGGGTGACGATAGGTTTCGATTGTTCTTGGCAGAGAGAGGAGGGATGCTTGAAGTTCATTGAAGAAGCGTTGGAGTAGCGTAAACGCGTTGCAGGAATGAGTTACATCAAATAACAACTATGTTGTGAGATATTGGAATATCCCCCAAGTCACAGTTTGGGAGAGTGAAAGTGCAAAGACTTGTACATTTGCCTAAGAATTGTGACTTCTCTATCCCCTTCCCCTTCTCCCTCTCCTCCTCCTCCTCTCTTTCTCTCTCTTCTTCCTCCTCTCTTTTTCTCTTCTTCCTCCTCCTCCTCTTCCTCCTCCTTGTCCTCTTCCTTCTTCTTGTCCCACTCTTCCCTCTTCTTCTCCTCTTTTTCCCCATCCTCCTCCTTCCCTCCTTCTCTTCCTCCTCCTCTTCCCTCTTCTCCTCCTTTTCTCCTCGTCCTCCCTTCTCTTCCTCCTGCTCTCTTCTTCTTCCTTCTTCTTCTCCTTCTTCCTCCGCCTTCCTTTTCTTCTCCTCCTCTTACAGTCTTCCTCCTTTTTCTCCTCCTCCTCCTCCTCCTCTTCTTCTTTCTTTTTGTCCTCCTCCTCTTCCTCCTCCCTCTTCTTCTCTTCTTCTTCCCCCTCCTCCCACTCCTTTTCCTCCTCCTCCCCTCTTCCCCTCCTTCTCGTCCTCCTCCTTCTTCTTCTCCCCACAAATCCAGTTTTTTTTTTTTTTTTTTTTTAATTTGATTTATATGCCGCCCTTCTCCGAAGACTCAGGGCGGCTTACAATGTGCTCAGCAATCTCAGTTATCTTCAAAAGTGACACAAGCAGTTGTATCTGCATGTAGGTTTACTCAAAACCCAGAGTCAAAGGCCACCTCATAGAATCTGTTGAAGTGAGCTCTGAATGGGAGTAAATCCCATTCACAACTCAACTAGAACTACATCAACTCACATCATACATATAATGAATACAGTCTGTATTCATGTTGGGGTTGAGCTTCGTGCTGCAATTCAGCGCAGCCAAAAGCATTTAATCATCATCTGGTGCTCGATGTTTCCCTGGTTGTATAAGTGTTCAAGCACACATCTACATATGGCTCCCTTGAGTGTGTGCAGCTGCCACTCTGGATGACAATTGTTGCTTCTGGCACACCAAATAATCCAGAAATTGTTTGTGTGCCAACATTGGGATAAGAAAATGACAGCAATGTGCTGATATGGTCTGATCTCAAAAATTTAATCTGAGCCAGTTCTTGCATGGATGGCTATTAGGGAAAGAAGAAGAGAGAGGGAAAGGGGAAAAGAGGGGAAGGAGGGAGGGAGGGAGGGAGGGAGAGAGAGAGAGAGAGAGAGAGAAAGAAAGAAAGAAAGAAAGAAAGAAAGAAAGAAAGAAAGAAAGAAAGAAAGAAAGAAAGAAAGAAAGAAAGAGATAGGTGGGTAGATAGGGGAGGGAGGGAAGAAAGAGGGATGGAGGGAGGAAGGAAGGATGGATGGATGGATGGATGGAAGGAAGGAAGGAAGGAAAGAAGAAAAAGAAAGAAAGAAAGAAAGAAAGAAAGAAAGAGAGAGAGAGAGAAAGAGGGAGGGAGGGAGGGAGGGATGAAGGAAGGAGAAAACTATTTCTTTAAATTGTTAATTTAAAGAATTAACAATTCTTTAATATAAATTAATTGTTAATTGATATTAATTGGGGTGTTTTAAATTTATTGGGCCAAAATTTATTTAATTCTTTTTAAAAAATATTTTAAATTTTGTATGCGATGTTTTTAGTTTTGGCTGTTCACCGCCCTGGGAGAAGGGCGATATAAAATTCTAAATAAATAAATAAATAAATAAATAAATAAATAAATAAATAAATAAATAAATAAATAAATAAATAAATAAATAAATAAATAAATAAATAAATAAATAAATAAATCTGTCAAGGAAACAATATTCCCACATGATCAAAGGTACAGAATTGGACTTAAGGCAAGCTTTATGTTTTCACTGGACTTGTGCACAGAACTCTGATTCGGAGAACAAGATAGTCACATAACAATAGTAACTTTTTAAATTTCCCTTTGCATTTTGGCATATATATCAGATCCGATTTATTTGGGCTAGGTTAAATTTCATTAATTGGGAAAATACAGAGAAAATTGTCAGTATATCCCAAAGGGGTATATGCAGTATATGCAAAGGGAGATTGGTACAGTTTTTAACAGCTCTTAAAAAAAAAAACACACACAACCATCTGTAATAAAACTGCCGGACTGGAAAACTACCTGATCGATTTTGACAGGATTTTTAGCAAGTCACCCGTCTTTCCTTTAAAGTCAAAGCCCCTCACCCCAAAATTATTTCTACTGGAACAGGAAGTGTGCAATGTTGTTGTAGACCAGGAATTGTTGGGCTGAAAATGCAGAACCCAATGTTTACCTAACAAAACAGATTTTTTAATACTTTGTTAATAGTTTGACTTCCAACTTTCATGCAAATTTCTTCAGGGACTCCATGTATAGGATATGCAGGGGAGGATTTTGAAGGTGCCATCTGTCTGTCTATCCATCTTTTCCTTCCTTCCTTCCTTCCTTCCTTCCTTCCTTCCTTCCTTCCTTCCTTCCTTCCTTCCTTCCTTCCTTCCTTCCTTCCCTTCATCTTCCATTTTTCCTTCTTCCTTCCTCCCTCCCTCTCTTCTTCCCCTCATCTTCCTTCCTTCCCCTCATCTTCCATCTTTCCTCCTTCATTCATTCCTTCCTTCCTTCCTTCCTTCCTTCCTTCCTTCCTTCCTTCCTTCCTTCCTTCTTTCTTTCTTTCTTTCCTTCCCTTCATCTTCCATCTTTCCTTCTTCCTCCCTCCCTCCCTTCTTCCCCTCATCTTCCTTCCTTCCCCTCATCTTCCTTCCTCCCCCTCATCTTCCTTCCTTCCTTCCTTCCTTCCTTCCTTCCTTCCTTCCTTCCTTCCTTCCTTCCTTTCTTCCCTCCCGCCCTTCCCCTTATCTTCCTTCCTTCCTTTTTTCTCCTTCCTTCCTTCCTTCCTTCCTTCCTTCCTTCCTTCCTTCCTTCCTGCCTGCCTGCCTGCCTGCCTGCCTGCCTGCCTCCTTGCCTTTTCTTCTCCCTCCCTCCCTCTCTCTCTCTCGCTAGCATTCTAGAAAATTTATATGGCCACTCCTCTTAAACTAAATAACTAAATAAAGTTATTAAATCATATTAAATAATTGAAATAAAAAGAAATAAGAAATAAAGAAAACAGAAACAGAAACAAACAGAATCTCAAAGGGCAGACTCAATATAACAGTGGCTCTTCCTCTGTCATCGGTTTTCTATGTTTCTATTAACTCTGAGCTGGTAACAAACTTTTTATAAAGGGAAAAAATAACTTTATTAAACCAATGTAAAAATACCATTAAAAAATAATCATGGTACAATTACCAAGGCATCTCACGACCAATTCACAATACAAACACACATCTAATGGTCTCCAGGAACATAGAACATAGAATAATGGACTTGGAAGGGACCTTGGAGGTCTTCTAGTCCAACCCTCTGCTTGAGCAGGAGATCTTATACCATTCTGGACAAATGGCTGTCCAATTTCTTCTTAAAAACCTTCAGTGTTGGAGCATCCACGACACTAGAGAGCACTGCACACCAGAACAACTAGACACAAGAACAGTTTTTTCCCGAATGCCATCACTCTGCTAAACAAATAATTCCCTCAACACTGTCAAACTATTCCCTAAGTCTGCACTACTATTAATCTTCTCATCGTTCCCATCACCCACCTCCTCCCACTTATGACTGTATGACTGTAACCTTGTTGCTGGTATTCTTACGATTTATATTGATATTGTTTCCTGATTGCTTATTTGTACCCTATGACTATCATTAAGTGTTATACCTTATGATTCTTGATGAACATATCTTTTCTTTTATGTACAGTGAGAGCATATGCACCAAGACAAATTCCTTGTGTGTCCAATCACACTTGGCCAATAAAGAATTCAAGTCAAGTCAAGTCAAGTCAAGTCAAGTCAAGTCAAGTCAAGTCTAGTCTAGTCTAGTCTAGTCTAGTCTAATCTAGTCTAGTCTAGTCTAGTCCAGACTATTCTGAAGGCAAGTTGTTCCACTGTTTGATTGTTCTCACTGGAACATGTTGTTGGAAATTGGGTAACACATACATTGAAATAATAACAAGCAAACCTGGTCATTCCAGGAAACTATAATAAAGGTAACACATATTTAATTTTACATATTCTAACAGCAGCCAGGATTGTATATGCACAATACTGGAAAAATGTAGAAACCCCTACAGATGATAATATAATTTAAAAAATTCTGGAACGTGTAGAAATGGATAGGTTAACTCTAAAAATCAAAGAAAAAGATGATTTGGAATATTTTATAACACGGGAAGTTTTCTACAAATGGTTAGTTGACAGATACTGAGGTTATTGGAGTGAATTTATGTGAAATATGGACTACATGAGAAAGAAAAACTGAGGAGTAAATATTTTGATGGTTATATAATTGATATTATAATGGAGGATAGTATACTTTTCAATAACGATTGATATTATCACATATTAAATGTGCATGATTATGATTATGATGTTTATATTTTAAGACTTTGGACACTTAGAAAACAATATAGAAATGGAATTTGTGATATAAAAGAATAAAAAAATATTTATACCTGATAAGGAGAAAAAAAAAAAGAAATAAAGTTCTTTCATATAAGCTTGTGTTTGGCCTCCACTTTTTCAGGATTTAGAAATATTATATATATATAATTTCCGCTTCCCCAAACTTTTAACAGTTAATTGAGGTTGGGATTCATTTTATGTCTGGTCTGCATTGCCTTCAGCCTTGTTCTATTTGTATAATTTTGTGAGTTGCCTTGAATGCTCACCCAAGCAGAAAGGAAGGGTACCCATCATGCAAGGAAGTGAAAAGACATTAAAATTCCAAAGGTGAACCCTCCCAGACAGTGAACGGATTCCTTCGGAGTCCAGAGAACATAGGATTCAGATCCTTTGGAGACCCCGAGATGGCTTTAAAAAAATTAACTCGGGGGTTAGTTCCTTTTTTAATGGATTGGCTTCGTTGTCCTTGAGTTGTTGGGAAAAGCTGCCATGGCTAATTCAGAGAATGTTCGAGATCTTTTGGCCTTATGTTTGTTTGGTTTTTCTACATCTTGATGGTTTTATTTCTTGCCTTGCTTGGTATGTCAATAAAGTTAAAGGTAAAGGTTCCCTTTGCACATATGTGCTAGTCGTTCCTGACTCTAGGGGGTGGTGCTCATCTCTGTTTCAAAGCCGAAGAGCCAGCATTGTCCAAAGACGTCTCCGTGGTCATGTGGCCGGCATGACTCAATGCCAAAGGCATGGAACGCTGTTCCCTTCCCACCAAAGGTGGTCCCTATTTTTCTACTTGCATTTTTTTACGTGCTTTCGAACTGCTAGGTTGGCAGAAGCTGGGACAAGTCACGGGAGCTCACCCCGTTATGCGGCACTAGGGATTCGAACCACTGAACTGCTGACTTTTCAATTGACAAGTTCTGCATCTTAGCCATTGAACCACTGTGTCCCATTGATATGTCAATGGGAACAATATCAAATGCTTTTCATCGTGATGCTGATCAGTCAAAATAGCACCCAGGAATATGAGAACAGAATCTTATGCTGGTTGAAATCATCTTCGCCGACTTACGACCGTTTTTCACAGTTATGACCATTGCAGCCTCCCCACGATCACCTGATCAAAATTCAGAGGCTTGAAAACGGGTTCATATTTATGACCGTTGTTGTGTCCCAAGGTCATGTGATCCCCTTTTGCGACCTTCTTCACGAGCTCAAACTCAACGGGAAAGCCGGGTTCACTTAAGAACCGGGTTACTAACTGATCCACGGTGGGTGATTCGCTTAACAACTATGGCAAGACAGGTCGCAAAATGGGGCAAAACTCACTGAACAAATGTCTCAATTAACAGCACAAATTTGGGGCTCAATTGTGGTCGTATGCGGAGGACGAGCTGTAATGGTCAGCCACGAGATAAGAGACATTGGAATTCAAGAGGGTTTGGACTTAGATTGCTAGTGGGAATGTAAGGATTCCAGGCTGATTCCTTTCTTGACTCCACCTCCATGCTCTGCCTTCTCTACTCATATGGCTGGGACTTAGAATTAGGATAACTTTATTGTCATTTTGAATGTACACCAATCGGCATACATTAAAATGAAATTTCATTACATACAGCTCTCAAAGAGTCACCACCTCCAATATACACTTTACTTTACTTTACTTTATTCAAATTTCTATACCGCCCTTCTCCTTTCAGACTCAGGGCGGTGAACAGCCAAGATAAAAACATCTATACAAAACATCACAGTTAAAAAATAAAGTTAAAATAATTTATAAATTTGGCCCATAATTTAAAACTTGTCAATTAAAATCAATATTAAAATTTTAAAACTAACCCTAAAATCAAGACAGACCGGCTAACTGAAAAAAATGAGTTTTTAGGGCCCGACGAAAAATCCGAAGGTCGGAGATCACTCGTATCTCTGGGGGTAGATTGTTCCATAGGGTAGGTGCCACCACAGAGAAGGCTCTCCTCCTGGGGGTCGTCAGCCAGCATTGTCTGGCCGACGGCACCCTGAGGAGGCCCTCTCTGTGGGAGCGAACCGGCCGGTGGGAGGCTATTGGTGGCAGAAGGCGGTCCCGTAAGTACCCTGGCCCTAAGCCATGGAGCGCTTTAAAGGTGATCACCAACACCTTGAAGCGCACCCGGAAGTCCACACTACACAAACACGACAAAATAAATGAATGAATACCAAATTTTGCATATACCCACATATATTCTATGACACAGAGAAACAACGCGGTGTAGTTTGGATGTTTACATGTACGCGGCGAGAAAAACTAATCTTTTATTTATTTATTTTTTCAATTTATATACCGCCCTTCTCCCTGAGGACTCAGGGCGGTGCACAGCCAGAATTAAAAACATGAAATACAAATATTAAAAACAATTAAAATATATATAAATTTGGCCCAAAAATTTAAAAATCACAAACCAATTAAAACATTTAAAAAGTTTAAAAATTTCTTCCTAAGCCAGCCCGGCTTGCTGGAAAAAGTGGGTTTTAAGGGCACGGCGGAAGGCACTGAGGTCTTGGATTCTCCTTATCTCTGGGGGCAACTGTAGGTGCCCCCACAGAGAAGGCTCTCCCCCTGGGGGTCACCAGCCTACATTGTTTGGCTGATGGCACCCCGAGGAGGCCCTCTCTGTGGGAGCGCACGGGTCGATGGGAGGTCGTCGGTAGCAGCAGGCGGTCTCGAAGATAGCTAGGCCCTATGCCATAGAGCGCTTTAAAGGTGATAACCAACACCTTGAAGCGCACCCGGAAGAGTTTACCAGACAGATGGCACAGGGAACAAAGCTGTTACAGAATTGGGTAATCCTGCTAGAAATACTCCGAAACCTCTTCCCAAAGGGGAGCAACAGAAACAGACCATGGAGTGGGTGTGTAGGGGTCTCTAACGATTTGAGCTCTAAGCACATAGTGCTTATAAGCGGCATCCTGAATGATGGGAAGTGAGCTTCCTATAATCTTCTCCACTGTCCTCACCACTCTCTGTAGGGACTTTCTATCTGAGGCGCTGCAGTCACCAAACCAAACAGGGATGCAGTTTGTTTAAAACACTCTCAGTCATGGCTCTGTAAAAAGTGGTGAGGACAGAAGGAGAAAGATGAAGCATAAAGAAACAAGATGATGCTTACATTTGGCCAATTTGATATACTGTATACCCCCATCTAAACAAACCATGAAGGTCCCGAATCCAGCATTTGTTTTAAAGATCTGACGCTATTATTACAAAGAATGTGGAACTTTGCAGCTTGGAACGGTCTCTAAACAAACTGTTATAGGTCGAGAACTATAACCGAAAAAATGGACAAGGTACAGAACAGACAGCAAGAGGTGGGGAAGATTTGGGAATCTAAAAATAAAACAACAAAAATTGCCTTTGTTATATCTCTCCATGAACAAGTTGAATGCTGTGATTAAATACAAGTCTAAGCTCTACTCAGAGATTGTTGTGAGATATCAAGTCACCGTTTCATGAGCTCAACAGAATTCCTTGCCAAGTTTTTTTTTTCCCTCTCCTTCATCCTACTCAAATCTCTGCTTTATCTTCTGAATAATTAAATGAGATGAACAATCAAAGTCAGACGTGATCCCCAGATAAGCAACTACTGAATCAGGCTGAACAGAAGGTCCATCGTGTCCTTCCAACGAGCAACAAACATGGGAAGGAGAGATGCACGGTGAATTTCGGAGTGAGCTAAGTGAATTTCAGTAGAACGAGCAAAATCTGGGCTGCAAGCAGAGGTGGGCTGCTGGAGGTTCACAGGGATTTGCAGGAGAACCTTGGGAGAAACTCTAGCTAAGATTCTATGCAGTTCAGAGAACCCCCAAATCCCATTCCTGGTTTACCCAATTAGGTAACATGGGAGGAGGAGGAGGAGGAGGAGGAGGACGAGGAGGAAAAGGAGGAGGAAAAGGAGGAGGAAAAGGAGGAGGAGGAGGAAAAGGAGAGGAGGAGTGTTATGAAATGGGGGTTGAGGGGTACCCCGGACCGTGAACCAGCTCATGAGCAAACACACTGAGACTGAAATAATTCTGACAGAGGCATCTTGTGTAAAAATATAATTTACTTTAAAACATTTAAAAAGCACTATGTCTTTAAGAAAGCACATTAAAGAATAAGTCTTATCTGGGTATGTGAAGCAAGGCTATCTCCCTAGATTCCTCTCCACAATACCGAAACAGTTCACAAGAGAATAAAGCTATCATGAAGGTAAGCAGCTTCGGCGTCGATACATCATCAAGGCAATCAAAGTGGGGGCAGCACAAACTTCACAGCTAAAAGTCACCTGAAGTAAAAATAGTTCAAACAGCAAACATTGCTTGAAGCTTGTGGGAGGAAGAAGGTCCAGCAACAGCAGTCCCGATGATAGCTTGCGTGCTACAAAACAGCAAAAGGCAAGCATCCATGGGAGTTTCTCTGCAACGGCGTCTGGAGTCCTTATCTGCATTCTTCTCCCATCTGCGGCGTTGCACTGAGCTTCCTGCAGGAGCTGTGCATTTAGGCCTAAACCAGGAGTCTAGGCCCGAGTAGCAAGCGAAACGGTCCTTGCTTATATGGGGAGTTAACCTGCAATTAACTAGGGCGGGGAAGGCTTGCAGGTAATTACAAACAGGAGATGGCTTGATTGAAACCATACTGTTTGTGAGTAGGCAAGTACCCACAGCAATCCTGGAAACACTCGTGACAAGGAGGACTATAGTTCTTTGGTGCTCTCTGAGCTTGGTGTTTTCTTGCATATGTTTCATTACCCAACTAGGTAAAATCATGAGTGCTAGAAGGAAGGAGGAGGAGGAGGAGGAGGAGGAGGAGGAGGAGGAGGAGGAGGAGGAGGAGGAGGAGGAGGAGGAGGAGGAGGAGGAGGAGGAGGAGGAGGAGGAGGAGGAAGACAACTGTGGTTTTTGGGTGCTCTTTGAGTTGTTGTTTTCTTGGAGACATTTCATTACCCAACTAGGTAACATCATCAGTGCACCGCAAGAAAAGAATGTCTGCAAGAAAACAACCAAATTCAGGGGGGAAAAAAATAATCCAAAACAGGAAAGGGTCCATGAGTCCCTGAAACGCAAAACACATGTTCCACTCTATGGGTTCACCTTGTATGAAATTCTGTTCCAACCAACCAGCAAAATCAGATGTTGTGGGATCCGATGCAATCCTAAATCACGCATCTCTCCCAGTTCCTTAACTTCTTCGACATGTGGCGGCCTTGACCATGTCGCTGAGCCAAACGGATTGCCCATTTTTCTACTTTTGTCATTTCTCCCGCAGACGCTTAATCACTCAACAGTGATCTGGGTGAGGTAATGCAGGCCGATATCCTTCTCTGCCATATGACCTGTTTCTATTTAGCGAAGGAAATAGGAAGGGGGTGGGGGGGTGGAGGAATAGAAAAATCTACCAGTGGGTTTATTAGCCATGAGCTCAGTATATTTGGACCATAAATAAAACCGGATGGCGTAATTACATTTCACATTAACCTCAGCAGGGAAAAAGGAGCTGGCTTGTCATTTAGAATCAGAACGAGTTTAAAAAATGTTAATACCCTGTTTTCCCGAAAATAAGACCCAACCAGAAAATAAGTCCTAGCATGATTTTTCAGGATGCTCGTAATATAAACCCTACCCCCAAAATAAGCCCCAGTTAAGATTGTCAGCCAGATGGATGCATTTAGTACCGTATTTCCCCCTGAATAAGACCTAACCAGAAAATAAGCCCTAATGCGTCTTTTGGAGCAAAAATTAATATAAGACCCGGTCTTATTTTTTATTATTATTATTTTTTTTTAAATTTGATTTATATGCCGCCCTTCTCCGGAGACTCAGGGCGGCTTACAATGCGCTAAGCAATAGCCTCCATTCTTTTGTATATTTATCCAGAGTCAGCTTATTGCCCCCACAAACTGGGTCCTCAATTTACCTACCTTAGAAAGGATGGAAGGCTGAGTCAACCTTGAGCCTTGGAGAGATTCGAACCTGCAGTAATTGCAGGCAGCTGGTCTTAATAACCAGCTTAATAACAGGGTGCCTTAGACCACTGTACTACCAAAGCTCATTTTGGGGAACACATGGTTATATGATCAAAAACACCAATGCCACTCTGATAATTCAATGGATGGATTTTGGGGATGTTCCCATCTTTTGTTCAGGATGAATATAACGTTTAATTTTATTCACTGTTACATCTACTATATTTATATAGGACCCCCAAGCTGAATTCTAGTTAAACTCACTTCTGGATGGACATTTTCTTTTCATCTGGGTGGGAGTGGCAATTAGACTGGGTTGTTTCTCTGTGTCCTATGATATATTTGGGAGTATGCATAATTTTGGATGTATTTGTTTATTCTGTCATATTTTATGTAGTGTATAATAGAGGTGGTGACCCTTTGAGAGCTGTATGCACAAAATTTCATTTTAATGTGTGCCGATTAGTGTACATTCAAAGTGACAATATAGTTATTATTCTATTCTATTCTATTCTATTCTATTCTATTCTATTCTATTCTATTCTATTCTATTCTATTCTATTCTATTCTATTCTATTATCCTATCCTATCCTATCCTATCCTATCCTATCCTATCCTATCCTATCCTATCCTATCCTATCCTATCCTATCCTATCCAATGGTGGGATTCAAGTAATTTAACAACCAGTTCTCTGCCCTAATGATTTCTTCCAACAATGAGTTTGCCAAACTGCTCAGAAAGTTAACAACCGGTTCTCCCGAAGGGGTGCGAACTGGCTGAATCCCACCACTGAGCCTATCCTATCCTATCCTATCCTATCCTATCCTATCCTATCCTATCCTATCCTATCCTATCCTATCCTATCCTATCCTATCCTGCTCTACGCTCTACGCTCTACGCTCTACTCCTATTCTATTCTATTCTATTCTATTCTATTCTATTCTATTCTATTCTATTCTATTCTATTCTATTCTATTCTATTCTATTCTATTCTATTCTATCCTATCCTATCCTATCCTATCCTATCCTATCCTATCCTATCCTATTCTCTACACTCTACTCCTATTCTATTCTACTCTACTCTACACTCTACTTCTCCTCTCCTCTCCTCTCCTCTCCTCTCCTCTCCTCTCCCCTCCCCTCCCCTCCACACTCTGCACTCTGCATTCTACTCCTATTCCTATTCCTATTCCTATTCCTATTCCTATTCCTATTCCTATTCCTATTCTTCTATTCACTTTTCTACTTGGATTTTGGGCACACGTTTCTGACACATCAAGATTTATCAGGACAGATCATAGAGTCATAGGGCTGGAAGGGACATTGGATGTCTTCTTGACCAACCTACTGCCCAAGGCAGGAGACCTTATACCATCACACACAAAGGCTTGTCCAATATTTTCTTGAAAACCTTCAGCAATGGAGCACCCACAATTCCAGAGGGCAAGCTGGCAAAAGCTGTTCTATTCATTAATAGTTCTTAATTAATAAAGAAATTCCTTGTCCCAAAGGTGCTTTTTCAGGAGGCAACTGAACTTTCTTGCTTTTCTTTGAAGATGACAAGATAAACCTCCAAGGGGCCTCAATGACTTTCTAAAAAGGATGCAAATGACCAGCTGTCTGCAAGGAAAATCCTTCCATCCAGTCAGAGTTGAAGAAGCTTCTTGGATGAGAAGCAAAACATCTTCAAAGAAAAACAAGAAAGTCCAGTTGCCTCCTCAAAAAGCACTTTTGGGGCAACCATGACCTGGATAGACTGAGAATCTCCAGAGACAAGGAAATTCCTCCTTATTTTCAGGTTGACTCTCCCTTTGAGGAACTTCTTCCCATTGTTACTTATCCTACTCTCAGGTACTATGGAGAATAAAAGGAGGCCCTCTTCCCTGTGACACCCCTTCAAGTATTGGAAGATGCTATCGTATCACCCCTAAGCCTTTTCTTCATTAGCTTATACATATCTTGGTTGCGTAGCAGACTAAAGTGCTGTTAAGTAGCACTTAGCTGCCAGCTGCCTGCAATTACTGCAAGTTCGAATCTCACCAGGCTCAAGGTTGACTCAGCCTTCCATCCTTTCGAGGTAGGTAAAATGAGAACCCGGTTTGTGGGGGCAATAAGCTGACTATAAAAAGAACACCACTTGGGGGGGGGGGCAAAAGCCCTACTAAGCAGGTATATACAAAAGTATGAAGGCTATTGCTTAACGCATTGCATTGTAAGCCGCCCTGAGTCTCCGGAGAAGGGCGGCATATAAATCAAACCAATCAATCAATCAATCAATGTGGGATTTTAAATTTGGGGGTTTTATAATTGAGCCAATTATTTAATAATTTTAATAATTTTAAATTTTGTTTGTCTTTGTGCTTTTAATTAGGCTGTACACTGCCCTGAGTCCTTTGGGAGAAGGGCGGTATAGAAATGAAATTATTACTATTATCATTATTATTATTATTATTATTATTATTATTATTATTATTATTATTATATCAATCAATCAATCAATATCTAGAACCCTTATCTGTTCATTGTATGATTTAGCCTCCAGACCCCTGATCATCTTATTTGTTCTTCTCTGCACTCATTCTAGGACCTCAGCATTTTTTTTAAAAAAAATGGTGATACAAACATATATGGATGCTTCCAAATGTGGTCTCACTAGTTCAGTATAAAGTGACATTATCACTTCCCGTGATCTTGCTGCTATCTAACAGAATAACAGAGATGTTATTCTGGGATCTTGGAGGTCTTGTAGTCCAACCCGCTGCTCAGGCAGGAAACCCTACCCCATTTCAGACAAATGGTTGTCTAATCTCTTCTTTAAAACCACCAGTGTTGGAGTACCCACAAATTCTGGAGCAGTGGTGGGTTCCAACTGGTGTTACTACCGATCCTCTTCGCGCACGTGCTTTGCGTGCGATCACCTTACGCGTGTGAGCGAAGTGAGCATGCACGCCAAACTTGCACTCCACGCAATCGCGTTCGGGTTTCTGGCCAGCTGAGGTGTGGCAATCCACTCTGCCGCACCTATCAGCTGGGCTAAAAACCAAAAGATAAAGGTAGGAATAAAGCAGGGGTGGGCAGGAGGGCCCAGCTCCCAGTCGCAGAGAACTGGTTCGGTGACATCATATCGTCACTGCTACCAGTTCGGCCGAACCTGGCTGAACTGGGAGCAACCCACCACTGTTCTGGAGGCAAGAGGTTCAATTGTAATTGTCAGGAAATTTCTCCTTAGTTCTAGGTTGGTTCCCTCCTTGACTAGCTTCCATCCATTGCTCCTTCTCCTGCCTTCAAGTGCTTTGGGGAATAGACTCAACCCCCTCTTCTCTGTTATAGCCCCTCAAATATCGGAACACTGCTATCATGTCTCCCCTAGTCCCTCTTTTCACTAAACCAGACCAGTGGTGGGATCCAGCCGGTTTGGGAGAACTGGTAGTTAAATTGCTGGCTGGCCCCACCCCTCCCTTCCCCGCCCCTTCCAGGAGTCCCCACGTGCCCCATTTTGGCTCCTAGATAAGTGCAGGGCGGCCTACTAGGCCCCAAATGGGGTGCGGGAGGATGCGGTGCCCCCCCAGTGGCCCGTTTTTGCTCCCGAGAGGCTTACTACGCCCAAAAGAGGATGCGGGGGGGTGTAGCATGCTTCCCCCGCCCCCCCGTGGCCTCTTTCCGCTCCCAGGAGGCTGCAGGGAGGCCTATTAGACCCAATACGGGGTGTAGAGGGTGCGGCGCGGCCCTCCTGTGGCCCATTTTTGCTCCCAAGAGGCTGCAGGGAGGCCTACTAGGCCCAAAACGGGGCATGGGGGTGGTGGTGCATCTCCCCCACGGCCCATTTTTGCTCCCAGGGGGTGCAGGAGGCTGAGTGCTGCCTGTCACAGCCCCTGGCCACCCCCCCTGCTCATGCACTCCATGGCCACACCCATCCAGCCGGTCGTTAGGGCAGAGAACCGGCTGTTAAAGTATTTAAATCCCACCACTGGACCAGACATACCCAATTCCAGCAACGTTTTAGCCTCCAGCCCCCTAATCCTCTTTGTTGCTCTTCTCTGCACTCTTTCCAGGGTCTCAACATTGTTTCTTTTCTTTTTATATATATATAAATCTCTCTCTATCGCATTGGCTTTTTATTAGAAAAGTTTAAGAAGGTCCAGAATCAAAGTAACCAAGAATGAACGTAGACGCTACAAGGGATGTGAACCCAGTGTTGGGATTCAGCCGGTTCGCACCACTTTGGGAGAACCGGTTGTTAACTTTCTGAGCAGTTTGGTGAACTGGTTGTTGGAAGAAATCATTAGGGCAGAGAACCGGTTGTTAAATTACTTGAATCCCACCACTGTGTGAACCTCTGAAAAAAAAAATTCTCCTCCGAAGTCTTCACCATGGACGACTTACGGTAGCTCCTGGCCCTCTCTCTCTCTCTCTCTCTCTCTCTCTCTCTCTCTCTCTCTCTCTCTCTCTCTCTCTCTCTCTCTCTCTCTCTCTCTCTCTCTCTCTCTCTCTCCCTCCCTCCCTCCCTCCCTCCCTCTCTCTCTCTCTCTCTGGATGCTTCTTGCCCATGTCAAAGGAACCATGAGCTAATTTGTCTGAGAATGCCAGGGGTTGTCTCTTGTATGAAGGATTAGCACAGATTAAGGAGGAACAGTGTTAATTGTAGGTGGAGAAGAGAGCAGTGTGTCTCTGCGATCCATTCTTGATTTCCCCTGTGTCTGTCTGTTTGGTAATAAGCTTCCTTTAATCTAGAGAGCCCCTTTGTGAAATCAGCGGCACGGACAGCAATATTGATTGCTTTTGAAAAACCATCACAGCTGCTCACCCAAATTACCTTTGATATGTGACCTTTAATGTAATTACTGCAACATCAAAGCATTTCTATACATTATTAAAGGATTTGTAGACTTCTTCATGATGCTATCCCATTATATGTAAAAGATAAACAACCCTGGCAAACAGACACGTGGCAGATCTGAAAGGCCCGGTGGACAGGTTGGGTAAGGCTCAGGCTCAACAACCATTGTTGTTGTTGCGGTTGTGGTGATTGTGGTTGTTTTCTGCAGGGTTGTGCCAAGAGGAGTGGAAAATAATGGCGTAGAGTCCAAGTCACGTGGTAGTCCCAAAAGTGCTTTTTTCTGGAGGCAACTGGACTTTCTGGTTTTTTTTTTTTTTTTGATGACATTTCGCTTCTCATCCAAGAAGCTTCTTCACCTCTGACAGGAGAGTGGGGAATGGAATGTCAGAGCTGAAGAAGCTTCTTGGATGAGAAGCGAAACGTCTTCAAAAGAAAAAAACAACAAAGATTAGTGAGCAGAGACATCCATATATTTGGGGCACGTGAGGTCAGTGTGAAGTTTCCGAAAGATGCCCTTTAATTAATTCATGAGCTCCCTCCTTCCTGCTCATGGCAACTTGAAAACTTTGCAAGTTGACAGTAAACAGGAGATGAAGTAGAAGGTAGCCAAGACTCTCGGCAAGGTTGAGGAATGGAGGACAAGAAGGAGACCATAAGGTGGGCAGATACGATGAAGATGATTAGGGTGTCAGATGGTAAGAGGTGGACATTTGTCCACACAGCTGCCAGGAATCAAATCTGATCTAGAACAGAACAGAACAGAACAGAACAGAACAGAACAGAACAAAGCAGAATAACAGAGTTGGAAGGGACCTTAGAGGTCTTTTAATCCAACCTCTTGTGTATAATTAGATTTCAGATCTGCTGAAATCTAATTGAACAACTGACTAACCATCTAATAAATATTGTATTGGTTATTTATATCACAATGAAGTCAGGTCAAAATGATAGTTTATATATGTATCCATTTAACTTGAAGTCCATTTTCCCATCTTCTTGAATCCTTTGCCGTGTACCGCAGTGGATATTAGACATAACTTGTCTTCAGTCATTATTCGAAGCTATCATCACCTTTTTTTTTATGCAACATCTACAAGTTCTTATAGCTATCGTTCTCCCATCTCCCATCTCTCTACCAACAGAGATAACGTCATAAAATCGACAGGCAAGGTTTCCTTCCTTCTTACCTTTAGACTGAGAATGGGTTTATGGAGAAGAACTGAGGCTTAGGGAATTGGGTGCTTTGGTGGAGAAGGAATATGGTAACCAAGGAAGGAAAAACGTTAAGGCAACAGGAAGACAATGTGATGAGCTGGGACAAAGGCCATACAGCCAGCTGAACTTCCCTTTAATGATCCAAATTTCCCCGAAAAGCTCCTACGTTCTTGGCAAGTCCCAGAGCAAAACACACACACACACACACACACACACACACACACACACACACACACAGCAGCTGCTGGCTACGCACAATCCAGCAAAGCAAAGGAACAGGGAAATGAGTCCACAAAGCAAGGAAGAAGCAATGAGTCCACGAAGCTAGGACCAAACAGTGAGTCCACGAAGCAAGGAAGGAGCAATGCAGTCCTGCAAAATCCAAATGTCTGCAACGGCACACAAAAACTCCACAAATTCAGCGTTTGTTCCTGACAAATGCCCCGCCCCACAGCTTCTCCTTGAATCTTGGTCCCCAGGTGTGCCTTGTGAAGAAGGGTGGGGCGCTCTCCTTCCGAGTCATCAGGTTGGCCTGCGTTGTTCCTGCCTTCTCTCCACTCTCCATGCTCAGGGATCAGGAGGAGGCGGTTCTTGCTCATCGCCTAAACTCTGCCGCTCCTCATGTCCACTGCTTGCTCTCTCTTGGTCATCCTGGCCCCATTCCTCCCTGCTAACAATTCTCAGGGGCCCTGAGCTGCCTCATCCTGCTTCTCCCCACATTCCTCTGAAGCCAACGAAATTGCCCCCTTGATCTCCGTTGGCTCCAGCTCCGCTCGTCCTCCTCCGCAGATTCAGACTCCAACCGGGGCATGACAGACAAGGTTTGGGTAACTAGCTAGGTTCATAGCAATGGCTTGCATTCATTAATATGGAGGATCCCGGATCTGCACACTTTCCGCCATGCTCTTAAAACCCTCCTATTCCAGCAAGCCGGCCTGGCCTAATTTTCTCCCCTTTCTTTTAAATTTTTAAACTAAAATTTTAATTTGTTTTAAATTACTGGGATTTTTAATTGTTTTGGGCTAAATTATTTAATTTGGTTTTAAATTGTTTCTAACTTTTGTATTTATGTATTTTATTCTGTGCCTGTTCACTGCCTTGAGTCCTTCGGGAGTAGGGTGGTATATAAATTTAATAAAACAAACAAACAAACAAAACAGACCACACCTAACCAAATAGCATCACCCCACTGGTTCTGAGATCTTAAGTGTTTTACAGCTAGAACGAATGGTGCCTTCAGGAACATTTTCAGCAACAGCTTGCAATCATGTTGGCAAAATAATAATAATAATAATAATAATAATAATAATAATAATAATAATAATAATAATAATAATAATAATAATAATAATAATAATAATAATAAAATCCCCTTTAGCCAGAAGGTTGCAGACATCAGAGATTTCTCCAAGCTATGTCAGAAGAAGGAATTCCGCAGGCAAGGAAGAAGTCCAAATCCATATATTTAATTTTGTCATATTTAAAAAGCCACAATGCAACCCTTTGCTTCACCTATGAGTTTTGCCACTCGAGGAATATGGTCACAGTTGGTATTCAGCCGGTTTGCCCGAACTGGTAGGAGAAATTGCAGGTGGGCCCGCCCACTCACCCTGGCTCCATGCCATCCTATTTAGGCACGTTTTTGAGGCCTGGCGCATGCACAGAAGGTGCACGCACCAGCGAAGTGCATGTGTGGAAAGCTGGGCGCATGCATGGACAGCCAGGCGCATCCAGGGATGCGTGTGTGCTCAGATTTGCGAACCGGTAGAGAAAGTAAGTGAATCCCACGCCTGAATATGGTCTAGGAAATCTCTGCTGCCTCTTCCCCAGATGTGACCCTACTGCAATTCCCTTGCTTAACATGATCCAAAAATATATGCGGACCAGTGATGAGTTTAAAAAAAAAATGCTATTGGTTCTGTGGGTGTGGCTTGGGCATGGCATGGCTTGGTAGGCATGGCTTGGTGGGCGTGGCAGGGGAAGGATACTGTAAAATCTCCATTCCTCCCCACTTCAGGGGAAGAATACTGTAAAATCTCCATTCCCTCCCCAATCCAGGGGAAGGATACTGCAAAATCCCCATTTCCTCCCGATCAGCTGGGACTCGGGAGGCAGAGAATAGATGGGGGTGGGGCCAGTCAGAATTTCCACTATCGGTTCTCCGAACTACTCAAAATTTCCGCTACCGGTTCTCCAGAACTAGTCAGAACCTGCTGAAACCCACCTCTGGTGCGGACTCACAATTTACCAATATCTGGAGAGCCACATGTTGTTCTGCCCCGTCTTCAGTAGAGTTTATTTGAAGATCCATCACACAACACCATGTGTTTTTGACTGTGCTCCATGGCAACATTTTTTTAAAAAAGGTATATCTCTCAGGAAGAAGCAAAATTGTGAGTGTTATTGACACCCACAAGCTATCCACAAACTCTACTAAGTGGACCTTATCCAGTGGTGGGTTTCACATTATGTTACTACCGGTTCGCCGAGCACGCCTGCCTTCTGCAAATGCACCCGGCATTCCGCGCATGCTCCCAGCCTCAAAAATGTGCCTAAATAAGATGGCATAGAGTCGGGGGGAGGGGGGCTGGGCAGGCCCATCTGCAATTTCCGCTATCGGTTCGGGCAAACCAGTCCAAACCGGCTGAAACCACCTCTGACCTTATCAACATTATCAACATTGCCAAAAAGGCATTAAGAGTTGTTAAACTAATCTTGCGTAGCTTCTTCTCTGGTAATGTTGTACTGCTAACCAGAGCATACAAAACATTTGCTCTCTACATGGGGCTCCCCCTGGGGTGCACCCGGAGGCTCCAGCTGGTCCAGAATGCGGCCGCGCAGGGGATTATGGGAGCGATGGGGTGCTCCCATGTGACACCTCTCCTGCGCAAGCTGCACTGGCTCCCGGTGGTCTTCCGGGTGCGCTTCAAGGTGTTGGTGACCACCTTTAAAGCGCTCCATGGCTTAGGGCCGGGGTATTTACGAGACCGCCTTCTGCCACCAATAGCCTCCCACCGGCCAGTACGCTTGCACAGAGAGGGCCTCCTCAGGGTGCCATCCACCAGACAGTGTCGGCTGGCGACCCCCAGGGGGAGAGCCTTCTCTGTGGCGGCACCCACCCTCTGGAACAACCTCCCCCCAGAGATACGTACAATACCAGACCTCCAGACTTTTCGTCGGGCCCTGAAAACTTATTTATTTCATCTAGCTGGGCTGGCTTGATCCCACAGTTTTTGGTTAAATTTAATTGATTTTAATTGGGTTGTTTTAAATTGTGGCCAAAAATATTTAATTATTTTTAAATTGTTTTTAAATTTTGTATGTTCTGTTTTATTCCGGCTGTTCGCCGCCCTGAGTCCTGTTGGCGAAGGGCGGTATACAAATTAAAATAAATAAATAAATAAATAAATAAATTTGCTAGACCAATTCTTGAATACAGCTCATCTGTCTGGAACCCGCACTGCATATCGGACATAAATACAATCGAGAGAGTCCAGAGATATTTTACGAGAAGAGTCCTTATGCCTCCAGACTTCAAATTTTGGGCTTAGACAACTTAGAACTACGCCGACTTCCGTCTGACCTAAGCATAGTACATAAAATTATCTGCCACAATGTCCTTCCTGTCAATGACTACTTCAGCTTCAACCACAACAATACACGAGCAAATAATAGATACAAACTCAAGGTAAACCGCTCCAAACTCGATTGCAGAAAATACGACTTCAGTAATAGAGTGGTCAATGCCTGGAATGCACTACCTGACTCTGTGGTTACATCCCCAAATCCCCAAAACTTTAATCTTAAACTGTCTATTTAAACTGTTGACCTCACCCCATTCCTAAGAGGTCTGAAAGGGGAGTGCATAAATGCACCAGCATGCCTACCGTCCCTGTCCTAATATTCCTTTTTACTGACTCTTTTCATGTATTCAAATTATGTTTATACTTTTACCTGTTATCTTATATATGCTTGACAAATAAACTTATGATTATGATTATGATTAACTCATCCTACAGTAAGTAGAGTGAAGGAGAATCACTTTCTGAATTCAACTCAAAAAGTAACTGAAATAAGAAAGTTAAATTTAGGAAGATCATAATCTGCAGTCAGTTTGGGATGGATAGCCCTTCTAAGGAGATTGGAGATAAAGAAGCTACCTCCAAATGTTGTCTTTGCATGGACACCCACAAATGCAAACTGTGTGGGGAAACCATAACTCAATATGGAATTCAACCAGGAGTGGGTACTTTTACTACCGGTTCGCAACGGGATCATGCGCTTGCTTCTGTGCATGCGCAGATTGCCAATGACAACATCCGGGGTGGTGGGCGGGACTTCCTGCCAGTTTTACTACCAGTTCTTTCTTTTTTTTTTATTGAAAAGTTTTACAAAAAAACAAGAATTTTCTTTCCCCCCCATGTTCCCCCCACCCTTTCCCTCTCCTCATCCCACCCTCCCCCCCAGACTTCCCAGAGCAAAATACAAGGTGTTTCATTTAACAATCATAAACTAGATTAACCTACTTATCCTCAGACTACTAACTCCCCCCCTGAAACCTTAACTCCACTAAAAACCTAGGTAGTACATTCATTTTTATTGTTGCTATCCTTCCCAGTAATGATAAAAGTTGTAACTTTTTCCAATTTTCCATTTCTTTCTGTACTTTTTGCCAAAGAATTTCATAATTATTTTTAAACAATTTCGTGTTTGAGGCGGCAATATATACTCCTAGATACTTAACCTTTTTAACTATTTCAAACCCCGTTATTCTCCCTAAGTCTTCTCTTTGAGTTATGGACATATTTTTAGTTATCATCTTTATCTTATGTAGATTTACTTTAAATCCAGATACTTTGCCATGTTGAGCTACTATGTGCAACATATAGGGAGCCGCTTCTATAGGTTGAGATAAAGTAACAACCAGGTCATCTGCAAACGCTCTTAAGCTATAATCCTGCTGTCTAATTACAATTCTTTTTATTTTATCAGAGTCACGTAACTTATTCAACAAGACTTCTAAAGTTAAAATAAACAACAATGGCGACAAGGGACAACCCTGCCTTGTACCTTTCTCAATTTTAAACACATCTGTTAAACCTCCATTAACTATTATTTGTGCTGTTTGTTCCTGATATATTGCTCTAATTGAATGTATAAAATACTCCCCAAAATCCCTTTTTTCTATTATCTTAAACAGAAATTGCCAGAAATTGCAAACCGGTCCGAACCAGGGGCAACCCACCACTGAATTCAATGCACCCCAAAATAAACCCATGAACCTCGTCCTTATTTCAAAAGCGTTACGATGGTTTCCAATCAAACATACTGAGTAAACGTTAGCCGTTTCAAACATCGGAGCACCAATCTGCAATTTTCACCCTTCTCTATCTGGTCTTTTTAAAATTCACTTTAGAGCTGAAACTAAATTTGTAGCAGAGAAGGAAAACTAGGAAGGACTGTGGCATTTTGTAACTGACACCCATAAAGCTGAATTCACTGCCGCCATTCGCAGTGAGCCGAGCAGTAGATTGA
Organism: Pantherophis vulpinus; assembly: GCA_037215915.1. NCBI lineage: Eukaryota > Metazoa > Chordata > Lepidosauria > Squamata > Colubridae > Pantherophis > Pantherophis vulpinus. The sequence goes on along the minus strand of JAXLNS010000178.1, from coordinate 21,152 downwards.
GGACAACGGAGTGAAAAGAATCAGTGAAGATATTTTTTTAAAAATGCAAAAATAACGAAAGAATGCACATCCTTGGTTATGAAAGACCTTATGAGGAAGTTCAGGGATAGGACAGTTCTACAAGGAGAGGGGGAAAAACAACCCAGAACTGAAGAGCAAATTATGGGATGGGAAAAATTAAAGCAGAGTTAAATGTCTCAAACATCTTTCTTGGTATAACCCCTGCATTTTATTTATTTAATTCCACTTTGGCATCGCCTGACTCCAAACCAAATCTGGACGATTCATCATCTGATAAACCAGAACACACACAATAGAAAACTTTCTTTTTCATTTACTCAAGTAAGAGGTTTAATTCAGAGTACCTGAGCTTTTAAAAGCACCAAGAAATAAAGGATAAAACAAGAAAGCTGGAAGAAGTAAAAACTGCACATACGGTATCAGCAATGTTCAAGGGATGTACAACAATATTTGGAGGTGGTTGGTGAAACGGTTTACCCAAGTTGTAAATAGTGAGTAATGCCATTGAAGACTCAACCTGTCTCCCATTCCTACATCAGCAACAACTGGAAAACTGAGTATCAAAACTTGCACAATAGTAAGGAAGACCCCCAATTTACGATAAATTCCTTTTATCGTATTCTCTTCCTTTTATCATATTCCTTTTTTTCAATTCTCTGCTGGTAGCTATTTCTGTGAAATGGGTCTAAAGTTCCAGCATTAGGCATAAGAGTGGCTCTCTTCGCACAAACACTATTCACCAAGCCGTTTGTGAACTGAGCATCTGTATTATTCACCTGTCATGTTAATCTTGATCTGCTTTAAGCGTAAGCAAGTTTTTTTTTTTTTTTTTTTAAAAATGGCTTTCAACAACCAGGTTAAACTCATTGCGCAAACACAACCAGTATGTCTTATTCATACAACATAAAATCGATCATCGTGGTTTGTGAACCAGAGTGAGTTTGTTATTCTAACCAACTACTGTTTGTTGGGTAAGAAGATTCTGTAACTACTGGACTGATTAACTGGAAAAGACTTGGAATTTGTTTAAAGACTATGAGACTGTTTTTCTACTATAAAGTAAGCTTTTGATAAACCAGTTTGCATATCTCTTATTCATTGCTCTCAGCAACGTTTCCTTATGCATTTACTCTGCTGGTTGGTAACACAACACCAATATCCTTAACATTAGGTAGCTTTGTAAATGACATTTTTATCTTCCTTTTTTTTTTTTTATCATTCTACTTGTGTCGAACTTATTTTTTTTTCCTGGAACACACTAAAAATTCTAGACTATGATCCAGTTGTGAAGAATGGTGCCTATTTGCTCCCAATCTTCTCTCCTGCCTTTTCTAAGCTACCCAGAATTATTCCAAATGCTAAAACAAGAACGGCCCAAATCCCAAACAGCCATCAACATACTTGAGTGAAGAACTCAACAACCAAAAGTTGTCATCTGAAACTTTTTTTGGTTCAAGTCAAGAGAAACGCATTGTCCATCTCCGCAACAGCTATTCATCTCACTGCTCACAAACACCTTCAAGTTTTCGAAAGGAAAAATCAACAAAACTTTCCACAACTTTTTTCACAAAAATCATCACCACCACTTCAGCTTCCTTCCTGGGCCTGCACGACCACAAAACACAAGGAAGAGAGGATGTTCAAAAGAGAAAGAAAAAGTACGGCATCGCTCGGTAGATGCCATACTTGGACCAAACATGGTCCCATTGATGTTCTCCAACCTCAAGGAAGCATCTTAAAAGAATGATTTGGACTCACCCCTGGTAGAGTCTTCTGTTCGTGCAATGCACTCTGGGCTTTAAGAGCAGATTCCCGTTCACAGTACGTTAGGAAGGCACAACCTGTAAAAAGAAGAAGAAGAAAAAAAAACCCCATGAGAACAGGCTAGCTCTTTCCCCAGATACAATTTCTGGTAGGACCAGATCTTCTCCGGGAGCAGATGTGTCCACTTCTAAACATAGAAGGCTAGTTGAACAATTATGCCTACGAGCTTAATCCAATCCTCTGTCAACTCTGAAGCGAACCTGGCTGAAGCCATATTGTGCAGCCTCATAGTTGCCACGAACTCTGAGAAGGGGAAGGGAGAGCGGGAAATAGATAGGCTAGTCGAAACAAAAAGTTTTCTTGTGGGAACCAAGGTCATCCCAACAGGTGGCAGTTGAAGGAGAAGAGCAGTGACCAAGCAGTCTGCCAGCTACTTTCATTGGAAAATGTGACCAGTGACATCTGGGGAGGGAAATATTTGTTCTTTTAATTAGGGGAAAAACTGCAGGAACTTTTAGAGTTAGTTTTTACTAGCTGTGCCGATATGATGTATCCAATAAATACGTTGTTTGAGGAATCTACCTGCCTCGGAGTTCTGCTTTTAGCGGATGTATTACTTGGAATGCTAACACCCTCTTTAAAGTCATTTTTTTAAAAAAAACCCAGTTTATTTATACATTTTCAGTTTACATACATAAGTGCTTTGTAAACAGCATATTGTCTGGATCTATTTGCTTACATAGTAATACTTTCCCAGCTCCTAATTTCTCTCTCTATTATCCAACCATTTTCGAAAATACTCTGTATCTTCTTTTTCTTTTATCTTTAACGTCAATCTGTCCATTTCTGCACAATCTAGTATTTTTTTTAAAATACATCTTCTTCTGTAGGTGTTTCCTCATTTTTCCAGTACTGTGCAAATATAATTCTTGCTGCTATCAAGACATGTAATATTAAATATATATTCCCTTTATCATACTTTTCTGGTACTATACCATACAGAAATATTTCTGGCTTATAAACTGTATGTAACTTTAACATCTTTTCTAACCATGTATGCATTTTTGTCCAATATTTCTTTGCTTTTGCACATGTCCACCACATGTGATAATATGTACCCGGTGTCTGATTACATTTCCAACATCTGGCAGACCTGTTTTTAAACAATTTTGCTAATCTTGCCGGTGGTAAGTGCCACCTATAAAACATTTTATATAGGTTTTCCTTGTAAATAGTTGCCATTGTTAGCTTATAGTTGCTTTCCCAAAGTTTTTGTTATTTGTCTAAGTCTATTGTAAGAAATTAGCACCCACCCCTCTCCTAGAAGAATGAAATATTCTAGGAAATATTAAAAAGGCAGAATGTTATATCTCCCTGGATGAGAAAAGGAGAAACATGCTCTTGGAAAGCAGCCCCCACTTTTGTTAATAGCCCCAGAAAGACTGATGCCAACCTATCTACAAGACAAAAGGCTGGGCCAGTTTATCTACAAAACAAAAGACCTTCACCCTCAGGACATGATAGGATTAGCCCTCACTCGAGATCCAAACCAGGACAAAGTCATTAAGACATAATAGGAATTGCCTGAAGCCTCTTCATTACATCACCCAGCAAGATTCAACCAAGTCTGGGACTCAAGACAACCTACAAAGTTACCCCTGCATGGCCCCAAGGGAGTATGACAACCAATCAGAATACATTTCTTTCAAGTTCAAAGCTCAAGAGAGGGTACCTCTCTCTCTCTCTCTCTCTCTCTCTCCCTCCCTCTCCCTCTCTCTCTTTCTCTCTCTCTCTCTCTCTCTCTCTCTCTCTCTCTCTCCTCTCTCTCTCTCTCTCTCACCCATGTGCTCGATTGCCCAGGACCTCAAACCATGTGGTCGTGTCCACCATTAAACCATCTTTCCAATCAGTCTCCATGTTTCCAGTGTCTTTCTTCCCACTTGGAACTGAACCCAGATGGACATTTCTTCCAACACTATAGTACCGTGATGGCGAACCTGTGGCATGCGTGCCACAGGTGGCACGCGTAGCCATATCAGTGGGGATGCCAGCTCAGCTCTGGCGTGCATGCGCGTGCTGGCCAGCTGATTTTCAGGCCTTCTGGGACCACCAGAAGTAGGGAAACAGGCTGTTTCCTGCCTCCGGAGGGCCTGAGGGGGTGGGGAAGGCCTGTTTTTCTTTCTCACCTGGCTCCAGATCCTCTCTATGCATCTGGGGAGGGCAAAAACAGCCTTCTCCACTCCCTCAGAGGCCCTCCGGAGGCCTGAAAAAGCCCATTTCCCAACTCCCGGTGGGACAGGAAGTGACATTTTTTGCTTTCCCCAGCCTCAAGAGACTCCTAGAGAGGATTTTTAAGCTTAACAAAATGTTGTATAGTTTTTTTTATTAACTTTTCATCCACTCCTAACATTATTTGGTCAAGTTTGCTCTTTGTAGAAGCCATATGTCTTAATATCTTTTTCATGTCTCAATTGTATTTTTTTTTAAAGTCACTTTTGAATGGTGAAAAGATTAAAGGCCACAATTGTTGTTCCCAAAACAGATCCTGGGCTGGCTACAAAGCTAATAAAGACCACCAGATATGAGGAAGGGTATTTTCAGCTTCTTTTATTGGAGTACTCCAGCAAAAGGGTCTCAGCAGCTAAAGGAGACAAGACCCCCGAACAATGCACAATGACAGGTACCCTGTTTCCCCCAAAATAAGACATCCCCTGATAATAAGCCCAATCAGGCTTTTGAGCGCATGACAATAAGGCCAAGTGCTTATTTTAGGGTTCAAAAAAATATAAGACAAGGTCTTATTTTTGGGGAAACACAGTATCTATCATCTATCTATCTATCTATCTATCTATCTATCTATCTATCTATCTATCTATCTATCTATCTATCTATCTATCTATCTATCTATCTATCTACTATCTATCATCTATCATCTATCTATCTATCTATCTATCTATCTATCTATCTATCTATCTATCTATCTATCTATCTATCTATCTACCATCTATCTATCATCTACCCTGTTTTTCCCCAAAATAAGGCATCCCCTGATAATAAGCCCAATCAGGCTTTTGAGCGCATGACAATAAGGCCAAGTGCTTATTTTAGGGTTCAAAAAAATATAAGACAGGGTCTTATTTTTGGGAAAACACGGTAGTCCTCAACTTACAAGAGTTCATTTAGTGACCATTTGGAGTGACAACGGCACTGAAAAAAAATGGACGGACTACTGTTTTTCACAGTTACGACTTTTTCGGCATCTCCATGATCATGTGATCAAAATTTGGATGCTTGGCAACTGGTTCATAGAAAAATGGATAAGTTTTTTTAAAAAAGAAGGTGTGTGTGTGTGTGTGTGTGTTTGTGTGTGCTTCTTTTCAGGAATGCTATGCAGAATTTGTCTGGTTTTATTTCGCGTTCCGTAACCGCTCTGTGGCTTTGTTTACCGTACATTTAAATTACATTCTTTTTATCCTGAACTGTAAAAAATTCATTAATATACACGTAAACATTTCTGTTTAAAATTTTCCCTTGCCTATTTCTGTTGAGCTGGAACCAATTACCCTATTTTCCGTAGAAATCTCACTCTGAGTAGTGCAAATTCAAAGCAGGCAACCGTTTCGTGGGATTCATTAACCACGCTAATCGAGACCTACCTATGTATTGTCTATATATCTGTGTCTGTAGAGCCCATTGAGCTTAGCGGATGTTAATGGGGTGTGGTGATTTATTGTTTATTTTAATTTATGTCTCAGTTTATACAGCAGCCCATCTCAAATTCATTGGAATGGAATGGAATGGAATGGAATGGAATGGAATAGAATAGAATAGAATAGAATAGAATAGAATAGAATAGAATAGAATAGAATAGAATAGAATAGAATAGAATAGAATAGAATAGAATAGAATATGAATATGAACATGAACATGAATATGAATTAGGAGTGGAGTGGAGTGGAGTGGAGTGGAGTGGAGTGGAGTGGAGTAGAGTAGAGTAGAGTAGAGTAGAGTAGAGTAGAGTAGAGTAGAGTATTAGAGTAGAGTAGAGTAGAGTAGAGTAGAGTAAGGAAAATAATAGGATAGGATAGGATAGGGTAGGGCAGGGCAGGGCAGGGCAGGGCAGGGCAGGGCAGAACAGAACAGAACAGAACAGAACAGAACAGAACAGAACAGAACAGAACAGAACAGAACAAAGAAACTATGGAACAGAATGGAATGGAACAGAACAGAATAAAGAAAAATGGAATGGAATGGAGACAGAAGAGTAGAATGTAGAGTAGAGTACAACAGAACAGAACAGAACGATAAAGTTGTAAGGGACCTTGGAGGTCTTCTAATCCAGCCCCCTGCTTGAGCAGAAGACCCTATACTATTTCAGACAAATGGTTGTCCAGTCTCTTTTTGAAAGCCTCCAGTCATGGAGTGGGGGGGTGGGAGGTGGGGTCACGCGCACGCGTGCCCACACCCGTAATTCTATGTGCCCCGCCCCGAACATGCACGCCCGACACCCCCCACTCTCCCCAGTTCCTGGCACATGATGGCCCGGTGGGCCTGGTAAGCCCGTTTTTCTCTCTCCCCAGGCTCCAGAGCCTTTCTAGGAGCCTGGGGAGGGTGAAAACAGCCTTCCCCACCCCCTCGGAGGCCCTCTGGAGCCTGGAAACTGCCCGTTTGCTAACTTCCGGTCCCACCGGAAGTTGGCAAATGGGTCTTTTCTGGCCTCTGGAGGACCTCCTCGGGGGGTGGGGAAGGCCATTTTCACCCTCCCCAAGCTCCTAGAAAGGCTCTGGAGCCTGGGGAGAGAGAAAAACGGGCCTTCCCCACTCCCCACCCCGAGGCCCTCCGGAGGCAGGAAATAGCCTATTTCCCTACTTCTGTTGGGCCCAGAAGGCCTGAAAATCAGCTGGCCAGCACGCACATGCACGCCGGAGCTGAGCTCGCATGCCACCGATATGGCTAGGCATGCCACCTGTGGCACAGGCCAGAGGTTCGCCATCACAGGACTAAATATACCCAATTCCTGCAACCATTCTTCATAGGTTTTAGCTTCCAGATAAAAGTACAGTAGCCAGGAAGGACTACATTATAAGAAGTCCCCTGGATGCACGAAAAATGTTTTTCCTCTTTCTCCATCTTCCTTTGATAGATTGGCGTGCAAACTCTTGTTTCTGATTTTTTTGCTAGGTTGCAGCATTTTGCTCAAAAGGAGAAATGCTGTAAATTCCCTGCAATTTTAAATTCTGTCCCAGATTACCTGAAATTTTTAAAAAAGAATACTAAATTCAGCCCTATAGCAAGGTTTTGATATGCAGGCACCAGACTAAAGCATGAGTTCAAGTCCCGTCTTAGCCAGGAAGCTAGCTGGATGACTTTGGGCCACTCACCAGGAGAGGGTAAGTTCTAGTCCTGTCTTAGCCATGACAAACATGTGAGTGATTTTGGGCCAAACACAAACAGATGGTGAGTTCTAATCCTACCTTAGGCACCGAAGCCGGCTGGGTGACTTTGGGCCAATCACTAGGAGATGGTGAATTCTAGTTCTTCTTTAGACATGAAAGCTAGCTGGGTGACTTTGGACCAATCACCAGGAGACAGTGAGTTTTAGTCCCACCTTAAATATGAAAGCCAACTGCTTGGCTTTGGGCCTTTCACCAAGAGACAATGAGTTCTAGTTCTGACTAGGCATGAAGGTCGGCAGTTCAGCGGTTCGAATCCCTAGTGCCGCGTAACGGGGTGAGCTCCCGTTACTTGTCCCAGCTTCTGCCAACCTAGCAGTTCAAAAGCAGGTAAAAAATGCAAGTAGAAAAATAGGGACCACCTTTGGTGGGAAGGGAACAGCGTTCCGTGCGCCTTTGGCGTTGAGTCATGTCGGCCACATGACCACGGAGACGTCTTCGGACAGCACTGGCTCTTCGGCTTTGAAACGGAGATGAGCACCACCCCCTAGAGTCGGGAACGACTAGCACATATGTGCGAGGGGAACCTTTACCTTTAAATATGAAAGCCAACTGCTTGACTTTAGGCCTGACACCAGGAGACAATGAGTTCTAATCCTGACTAGGCATGAAAGTTGGCTAAGTGAGTTTGAGCTAATAACTAGGAGATGGTGAATTCTAGTTCTTCCTTAGGCCTCTATCCCTCAGTGTTCCTTTTGGAGGAAAAAAAAAGGGGGAAGGGATTGCCAGAAAAAGGACATGCCAGCTACTTATCATTAAAAAAAAATCATTTGAACCTGGAGTGAGGAAGCATGACTCTTTTATGACTTGGGGACTTCAACTCCCAGAATTTCTGAGTCAGTCATGCTGTCCATGTCATAAAAGGCCCATGGTTCCCCACCCCTGCTTTACAAACATACATCCTTACACTAGCACTTACTTCAAAGCAGAAGTCTTAAATCTGTCGTGACGCTGAAGGAAGCTGCAGATGAGAGGGTTGTCCACACACCGGTAAAAACAATATAACTACAGTATCCGCCTAATGTTTTTGACATGCTTCTAAAGACAGGTCTCTCCATGAACATGGCCAACTCCAGATTTGCAACCAGGTGGAAAATACATGGGTGTACAAAGCTTCTGATCCATAGGAGGCAAATCTGTAGCTTCAAATCTCCATCCAAAGGAGGAACAATAGCTAACCAAGTCTTCCTGCAAAATCCAGGCTGGGGCAATCAGCAGGAACAGGTGTCTTGCACCTGTGGCTCCATCCTGGTCTCCAGAAGGAGGGCAGGGCCATGAGTTAACCCTCTGGTGTCCAGGAATGAAACACAAATCCTCAGTTCTTTTTTCTTCTAGAGACGGCTTCTCCAAACTTGGCAACTTTAAGACTTTAAAAGATCTTTTTCAAAAGGCAACTGGACTTCATTTTTTCCTCGTTTTGCTTCTCATGCAAGAAGCTTCTTCAGTTCTGATGGAATGGTGGAGGATGGAAGGATTTCTATTCCTGGTTCATATAGAACAGAATTACAATAACAGAGTCAGAAGGGACCTTGGAGGTCTTCTAGTCCAACCCACAGCTTTGGCAGGAAACCCTACACCACTTCAGGCAAATGGTTATCCAACATCTTCTTAAAAATTTCCAGTGTTGGAGCCTTCACAGCTTCTGGAGGCAAGTGGTTCCACTGATGAATTGTTCTCACTATCAGGAAATTTCTCCTTTGTTCTAGGTTGCTTTTCTCCTTGATTAGTTTCCACCCGTTGCTTCTTGTCCTGCCCTCAGGTGCTTTGGAGAATAGTTTGACTCCCTCTTCTTTGTGGCAGCCCCTGAGATAATAGAGTTGAAAGGAACCTCAGAGGTCTTCTAGTCCAGCCTCCTGTTTGAGCATTTCAGACAAGAGGTTATCCAGTCTCTTCTTAAAAACTTCCAGTGTTGGAGCATTCACAACTTCTGGAGGCAAGTTGTTCCACTGATTAATTGTTCTTACTGTCAGGAAATTTCTCCTTAGTTCTAAGTTGCTTCTCTCCTTGATTAGTTTCCACCCATTGCTTCTTGTCCTGCCTTCAGGTGCTTTGGAGAATAGCTTGACTCCCTCTTTTTTGGGGCAGCCCCTGAGATATTGGAAGACTGCTATCATGTCTCCCCTAGTCCTTCTTTTCATTAAACTAGACATACCCAATTCCTGCAACTGTTCTTCGTATGTTTTAGCCTCCAGCCCCCTAATCATCTTTGTTGCTCTTCTCTGCACTCCCTGCACTCAAATGACTGCAAGGGATTATAAATCCTTCCATCCTCCACTATTCCATCAGCAGTGAAGATGCTTCTTGGATGAGAAGCGAAACATCTTCAAGGAAAAACGAAATCCAGTTGCCTTTTGAAAAAGCACTTTTGGGACAGCTGTGACCTGGATGATCTTCATAGGCTTTAAGATCAAATACAAATGTGATGGGTTTTTTTTTCCTCTTAACATACATCAATATTTCTCAACCTTGACCACTTGAAGATGTGTGGACTTTCTGGAACACCCAGAATTCCTTAGCCAGCTTGGTTTCAGTCCCATCCTCATTCAAGCCTGCTGGCTGGGGAATTCTGGGAGTTGAAGTCTACAAGTTTTAAAGTTGCCAAGTTTGGAGACGCCTAGTCTAGAGAAACCAAGAACCTAGAACTGTTTATATTCCTTGCACACAGCTGGTCATTTGTATTCTTTTAGAGAGTCGGTGACGCTGAGGACACAGACAAACCTCAAAATGGCCTCAATGATTGTCTAAAAGAACACAAATGATCAGCATTCTGCAAGGAATATAAATCCTTCCATTCCCCACCATCCGGTTAGAGCTGAAGAAGTTTCTTGGATGAGACGTGAAACATCTTGAAAGAAAAAACACAGAAGTCCAGTTGCCTCCTGAAAAAGCACCTTTGGGACAACCATGACCTGGATGACTGAGAATCTCTACAGACGTTGAGCTATACAATTTGAGATGAACACCCTTTGAATGGTATGAGAGTAGGAACGGATTTCCAGAGGAAAAAATTGTGGACTACAGAAACCATTTGCACCACTCAGGTGACCCTGAGGACAAAAATAAACCTCCAAGTGGCCTCAACGACCCTCTAAAAGGATGCAAATAACCAGCTGTCTGCAAGGAATATAAATCCTTCCATCCCCCACCATCCAGACAGAGCTGAAGAAGCTTCTTGGAGGAGAAGCAAAACATCTTCAAAGAAAAACAAGAAAGTCCAGTTGCTTTTGAAAAAGCACCCTTGGGACATTCTAATGTTCAAAGTCTGCATTTCTTATATGGCCATGTAAGAATAGCATTCTTTCTATCATCCCAGGACAGAGAATTTCAACACCGTTCAGAAGCCAGTAGTGTTGAATCCCTAACAATCATTAAGCCAGCCTTGTCGGCTAATTTAAACTGAGCCAAGCTTAGTCTAAACTAGGTTTCCCAGTAAACCTGGAAATAACCCACTCACCTTTATTTAGTTTTGCTTTTGCGCAAATAAATAATTGTGGTCTGTTTTGACGTGAAAGAAGGTTCCACGAGAAAGTGAATGATTTCAGGATGGTTTTGAGAAGACAACTGGTCAAAACTCAAATGGAAAACTATACTCAACATTTTTGGTACTAAATCATGCACTCTGCGGCTCTCTGCTGTCCAGAAGATGAGAGAAGACAATGCCACCAGTCTCAAACCTGGAGCAGCTGATACCATCTAATGAGGTGCTGATGGAGGCACACCAGTGAAAAGATAAACTACAGAGTGTGAATGTTCCTGTAATGGTTGCTATATATTTCCTCTCCTGGTGATGGCCCTCATGACAGCTGAGAATAATGAAGGTCTGCTAGGCTTCCAGACTAGGTCTATAATTCAAAGGGGATGGGTGGCAAACTGTTCCTGTCCTTGGGGAAACAGACCCCCCCTCCCCCACTCGTAAGGTCTGTTGGGAGCAAAGAGGAGTGATGGGGACCCAAGGATTAGAACAAAACCCTTTCTCCAGAAGGAGGAGATCGAATGAGACGGAGACTGAGGGGCCCTTGGTGCTCTCTGATCTCGGGGTTTTCTTGCAGATGTTTTATGACCCAACTAGGTAACATCATCAGTGCTAGAAGGGAGTGGGATTTGCTGAGAGGATGCAGAGGAGGAAATAGGAAGAAGAGGAGGAGGGGGGAGGAAGAGGAGGAGGAGGAGGAAGAAGAAGAAGAAGAAGAAGAAGAAGAAGAAGAAGAAGAAGAAGAAGAAGAAGAAGAAGAGGAGGAGGAGGAGGAGGAGGAGGAGGAGGAGGAGGAGGAGGAGGAGGAGGAGGAGGAGGAGGAGGAGGAGGAGGAGGAGGAGGAGAGAAGATGATTCTGGGGCTCTTGGTGCTCTCTGAGCTTGGTCATTTTCTTACAGAAGTTTTATGACCCAACTAGGTAACATCATCAGTGCTAGAAGGGAGTGGGATTTGCTGAGAGGATGCAGAGGAGGAAAGAGGAAGAAGAGGAGGAGGGGGGGAGGAGGAGGAGGAGGAGGAGGAAGAAGAAGAAGAAGAGGAGGAGGAGGAGGAGGGGAAGAGGAAGAGGAAGGTGATTCTGGGGCCCTTGGTGCTTTCTGAACTCGGTGGTTTTCTTGCAGATGTTTCATGACCTAGCTAGTTAACATCATCAGTGCTAGAACGGAGTTGGGTTTGTGAAAAGGAGGGGGAGAAGGAGGAGAAGGTTTTCTTGTTGCTGTCTGAGCTTGGTGGTTTTGTTGCAGATGTTTCATGACCCAACCAGGTTACATCATCAGAGCTAGAAGGGAGGGAGATAGGCAGAGAGGAGGAGGAGAAGGACTGTGGGGTGCTTAGTGCTCTCTGAGCTTGGTGGTTTTCTTGCAGATGTTTCATGACCCAGGTAGGTAACCTCATCAGTGCTAGAAGGGAATTGGGTTTGTGAAAAGAAGGAGGAGGGGGGGTCTTTGATGCTGTCTGAGTTTGGTGGTTTTCTTGCAGATGTTTCATGACCCAAACAGGTTACATCATCAATGCTAGAGAAGAGTAGGGTTTTGCTGTGGCCTGCCAGTGGCCAGCAGAGCTGGCAGCAGATTCGAACAGTGAGGAGGTTGGGGAGGAACATGGGCCAGTCCTGGAGTCTGGGGAAGACTCAGACGAGGGCTCTGAGTCGGAAGCAGAGAGGGGGCCAAGGCCATCTGGTAGTTCTTTGCTGCCTCCGGAGTCTCTGGAGTCTGACATCAGCGAGGCAGAAGAACAGCGGGAGCCTGTTCCCAGTGTGCGCATGCGCAGAGCTGCCAGGAGACAGGAACAATTAAGAAAACAGGGTTGACTTGGGAGTAAGGCTTGGAGATGATTGCCCCCTTCCATAAAGACATAAAAGAGAAGCGAACAGGACGTGAGCTTTTGCAGGAAGCAATTAGTTCATCCAGTCAGTAAAAGCTTTGGAAAAGTTCTGTTTGACTCTGTGCTAAGTTTGACCTTGCCCTCCATGTGACAATTCTCGGGCAGCATTCCAAGGGAGATGAGGCCGAACCGGTCTGAACCAGGAGCATTTCAACTCTGGTTTGAGGGGGCGGGGGGAGAATGGATTCCTAAGTGCTGTGACAATCTTGAAAAATGGTAAAGCTGGAGGCATGGATGCAAAAGGGGAAGTCATGTTAAAATAAGGATGGGCTTCGTTTATAGAGTGGCTGGGCCACCTGCTTAATGTAGGTGTGAAGGTTGCCTTTGTGTCTGAAGGAACGTTAACTGAATAACAGAATTGGAAGGGACCTTGGAGGTCTTCTAGTCCAGCCCCCTGCTCAAGCAGGAGACCCTACACCATTTCAGACACATGGTTGTCCAATTTCTTCTTGAAAAACTCCAGTGATGGAGCACCCACAACTTCTAGGGGCAAGTCGTTCCACTGTTTAATTTCAAGAATAACAGAATCGGAAGGGACCTTGGAGGTCTTCTAGTCCTCATGGTGTGGGGGTCTCGAACCTGGGCTGTCAGCTCTCCAGCTGAGCCATCGCGCCCCTCGAATCTTCCTACTTTTGAGTAAATCATAATCTCGCTGCCATTGTCACACATAAAAACATAGTTAGATGACTTTTTCCAAGTTGCTTGTTCATTGTCCTCCCAAAAAGAAATCTCTGCTCTCAATCGTACTTTGACCTTTAAAATCTTCTGAATTAATGCGTATATTTGTATGCAAAATGTTCTGGCTTTTCTTTTTTCTTTTCTTTTACATGTCCACCCGGCGCGATAAATGTCCCTTCATCTTGTTCAGATTTCCAGCAAAGATTCGAAATGCCTTTATAGATTCTACACAATTTCTCTGATGACAAACCCCGACGATGCATCATTTTATTTAAATAAATAATAATTCTTTTTAAGACTAGAACATAATATCAATTTCATCCTGCCCGTCGCCTATGTTGGATGACATTTTGCTTGATCTCAGAAAACATCTTTGTCTGGAAAGCAAAGCCCTGCGTGTCTCTTGAACTGAAGCAAACTATGTATCCGTGATGGTGAACCTATGACACGCGTGTCACAGGTGCGACACAGAGCTCTCTCTGCGGGCACATGAGCCATTACCCCAATTTAGGCATCAGCACTTCAACCTGCATTTACTCTAGTGCTGGCATAAGAAGGAGAAGCAAAGGCATCTGGAAAGGGACGTTTGACTTTTCACCTACTTATTTTCCCTGGAGATAATATCCCCTAGGAGATGAGATGGGAGGGGGGAAATTCCTTTGAGCTGGAGTAGATTAGGGGTAGAACGACTTGGAAGATGGCCAATGAGTGCAGGGGAGTGGGGAACAGAAAGGGAGGGTTTGAGGGCTGGAAGTCAGTGTTGGCTTCGATTGGAGTCAGGTTAGAATGTCGTGCTTAATAAATAGGAGTTTTTCTTCAAAGACTGTGTTTGAAATGCAATTTATTTGAGACGACCTCGAAACTTGACATTAGGTCTACCACGTACGCACACGCATCTCCCGCCAGCCAGCTGATTTTCAGGTCTCTGCCGCATATGTGCAGGGACGGGGTGCATGTGGGAGACCCGGGGCATGTGTGTAGAGGGGTGGGGGGTCGCGGGCACATGCATGGGGGAGCACAGGAAGCAAAGCTCCCCCGCAGCCTGTTTTTGTTCCCAGGAGGCTGCAGGGAGGCCTGCTAGGCCCAAAACGGGGCAGGAGATCACACACATATGTGTTGGGGGTGTGGGGAGCACAGGGGGAGGGGTCACGTGCGCATGCATGTGGGGGCACACGGAGGTGTTGCTCCAGCACCTGAGGGCAGGAGAAGAAGCTATGTATGGAAACCAGTCAAGGAGAGAACTAACTTAGAACAAAGGAGAAATTTCTTGACAGGGTGAACAATTAAACAATGGAACGACTTGCCTTCAGAAATTGTGGGTGCTCCATCACTGGAGTTTTTTCAAGAAGAGACTAGACAGCCATTTGTCTGAAATGGTATAGGGTCTCCTGCTTGAGCAGGGAGCTGGACTAGAAGACCTCCAAGGTCCCTTCCTACTCTGTTAGTCTATTAATCTGTTAGGACGCAATGGGTGGAAGCTTATCAAGGAGAGAACCAACCTAGAACCAAGGAGAAATTTCTCGGCAATGAGAACCCGAAGAATGGCTTCCCTTCAGAAGCTGTTAGGTGCTCCATCACTGGAAGTTTTCAAAGAAGAGATCAGACAGCCATTTGCCCAGAAAAATATAAACGGTCTTCTGCTTGAGAAGGTTGAGGGGGTTGGACTAGAAGACTTCCAACTCTGTTATTGAATTACTGAGATGCAAACATAGATTAGGAGATTTGGGACTGTAGTGGGGGTTAAATTAAAAGTCCAATTTGGTTGACTCAAAACTTTCCACCGGGAACTCAGGAGAGACCAGCCCAAGCAGCCATCAGAAGACGTAGCTGGCTTCCCTCCCACAACATGCTTAATTGGGTCAATGGAGGAAGCAATGTGTCACAGCAATTCCAAAAAGGTTTAATTGACCCAGTCAGTTAACTGACCCAGAATCAATTGAACCAGTCAATTAACCCACGGGAGATTAGATGGATATACCCAGCCATGCATGTGGCTAAATAAACTTCTCTTGGTGAGCTGGGTCATGGACTCATTCTGGAATGTGGTCTTAACTAACTTTGCCTCCTACAAGGTTTAAGCAAAGTCTGTCAGCATTCTGATGCTGCCATAAAACTTGACTTTTCACCTACTTATTTTCTCGGTAGATAATATCCCCTAGGAGATGGGATGGGAGGGGGGAACATTCCTGTGGGGTGAGGTCAGAAGCTGGGGAGACTGACTTGGAAGATGGCCAATGAGAAGATGAGAATTGGGGAACGGAAAGGGAAGGGTTTTGGGGGTCAGAGGGTTAGTATCGGCTACGACGAAGTCAGGGCCAGATCTGTCGTACTCAATAAATGGGATATTTCAGCAAAGATTAATTGTTTGGGAGTGCAATTTATTTGAGATGACATCGAAACCTGACAAAGTCCTAGAGCGGCTGGAAAAAAGGGAATTTCTCTAGGCATTCTGTGTCTATGGCTCTTTCAATTGTTAAATTCTATGGTAGAAATATGGGGATGTGGTGACTCAGTGGCTAAGACGCTGAGCTTGCTGATCGAAAGGTCGGCAGTTCAGCGGTTCGAATCCCTTGTGCCATGTAATGGTGTGAGCTCCCGTTCCTTGTCCCAGCTTCTGCCAACCTAGCAGTTTGAAAGCACGTCAGAAAATGCAAGTAGAAAAAATAGGGACCACCTTTGGTGGGAAGGTAACAGCGTTCCATGCACCTTCGGTGTTGAGTCATGCCGGCCACATGACCACGGAGACGTCTACGGACAGCGCTGGCTCTTCGGCTTTGAAATGGAGCACTGGGAGTCGGGAACGACTAGCACATATGTGCAAGGGGAACCTTTACCTTTACCTTTACATTATAGAAATAGAACATAGAATAACAGAATTGGAGGTCTTCCAGTCCAACCTGAGCCATGGTGGCACAGTGGTTAGAATGCAGTATAGCAGGTTAACTCACTGCTCACTCCAGGAGTTCAATCCTGACCAGCCCAAGGTTGACTCAGCCTTCATCCTCCCAAGGTCAGTAAATGAGGACCTAAATTGTTGGGGGCAATATGCTGACTCTGTAAACCACTTAGAGAGGGCTACAAAACACTGTGAAGTGGTATATAAGTCTAACTGCTATTGCTGTTGCTACCTTCTGGCCAAGCAGAAGACCCTATACCATTTCAAACAAGTGGATATCCAATCTCTTCTTTCAAACCTCCAGTGATGGAGCACCCACAAATCAGTTAGAACTGATTAATTGTTTACTCTCAGGAAATACCTTCTTAGTTCAAGGTTACTTCTCTCCTTGATTAGTTTCCATCCGTTGTTTCTTGACTTGCCTTTTGGTGCTTTGGAAAATAAGTTGACCCCTTCTTCTTTGAAGAGAAGGGTACACAGGGCAAGAAGGGACCTTGAAGGAACATTGGAGGCCTTCTAGATCAAACCCCTGAAAAGCAGGAGACCCTATACCATTTCAGACAAAAGGTTGTCTCTTCTTAAATCCTCCAATGATGGAGCACCCACAACTTCTGAAGGCAAGCCATTCACTGGTGAATTGTTCTCGCTGTTAGGAAATTCCTCCTTAGTTCTAGGTTGCTTCTCTCCTTGATTAGTTTCCATCCGTTGCTTCTTGTTCTGCCTTTAGGTGCTTTGGAGAATAAGTTGACCCCCTCTTCTTAGTGGCAGTCAAGAAAGGACCATATTCAGCATCTTACTTCCTACCCCTGCATTGCATTCTCCTCCTCCTCCTCCTCCTCCTCTCCTCCTCCTCCCCCCTCCTCCTCCTCCCCCTCCTCCTCCTCCTCCTCCTCCTCCTCCTCCTCCTCCTCCTCCCTCCTCCTCCTCCTCCTCCTCCTCCTCTCTCCTCCTCTTCTTCTTCTTCTTCTTCTTCTTCTTCTTCTTCTTCTTCTTCTCTTCTTCTTCTTCTTCTTCTTCTTCTTCTTCTTCTTCTTCTTCTTCTTCTTCTTCTTCTTCTTCTTCTCCTCCTCCTTCTCCTCCTCCTTCTCCTCCTCCTCTCCTCCTCCTCCTCCTCCTCCTCCTCCTCCTCCTCCTTCTGCTTCAGTGAAGGCCTGTGGACAATCCTAGCCAGTTATTAACTGTCATTCTATTGAGCCACAGTCCTCTAGGAAACATGAGGATGTATCAAACTCTCTCCAGGGAGGCCTACATTGTTAAAGAGAAGGAGGTGGAAATAGCCCAGAAGCTGGAGACAGGAGAAACTGGAAGACGGTTTGATGGGGATGGTCGTGGGTGGGAGGGGGGGAGAGAGTTCCATCTCTTCCCTATTTTAATTTTGCCACCCGGGGATTCAGCAACATAAATAATAATGCATGAAACACAAGATGGA
The DNA here is from genome assembly GCA_037215915.1 of Pantherophis vulpinus. NCBI lineage: Eukaryota > Metazoa > Chordata > Lepidosauria > Squamata > Colubridae > Pantherophis > Pantherophis vulpinus. The sequence continues at coordinate 3,555 of JAXLNS010000178.1, read as the reverse complement.
TATAATGCAGCAAAGGTCACACCATTCCCCTCTAACAATCCCTAAAGACTTCGGAGGGCCGCAACACAACGCAAGAGGCATAATGTGGTTTTGTAAGCCTATAACAAAGTCTTGCGACGAACCCAGCTGTCTTCAACCAGCTGCTCGGAAAGAAGTTTGACGTCTCCAGAAGAGGATTTTAATATATATTTTTTTCCCTCCTCCCTTTTCTTTTCAAGCCCCGATGATCTGAGATTGAGAGCGAGGGAATAACTATCAAGGTCTTTTTGTGTAAACAAAATAGTTGGGTCAGAGGACAACAGAGAGCGTAGCAAGAGTCCCTCTGGGAAATGGAGATGAAGAGGGTAGAAAGTAAGACCACACTTGGAATATGGCATCCAGTTTGGGTCACTGAATGATGTTTCGGTGACATGAGATTAAAAAAAAAAGAGGTAGAGACTCTGGAAAGAGTGCAGAGAAGAGCAACAAAGATGATTAGGGGGCTGGAGGCTAAAACATATGAAGACAGTTGCAGGAACTGAGTACGTCTAGTTTGATGAAAGAAGGACTAGGGCAGGCATGATAGAAGTCTTCCAATATTTGAGGGGCTGCCACAAAGAAGAGGGAGTCAAGCTATTCTCCAAAGCACCTGAAGGTAGGACAAGAAGCAATGGATAGAAATTAATCGAGGAGAGAAGCAACCTGGAATTAAGGAGAAAATTCCTGATATTGAGAAAAATTAATCAGTGGAACAGCTTGCCACCAGAAGTTGTGAATGCTCCAACACTGGAAGTTTTAAAGAAGAGATTGGATAACCATTGTCTGAAATTGGTATAGGGCAGAGATGGCGAACCTTTTCGGCACCGAGTGCCCAAACTGGAATGTGTGTGCATGCGTGGTTTGTGTGCACGCACTGGAGCACCGGAATCCACAAGACCAGCTGGCTGGTGGATGCATGCCTTTTTTTGGCTATTTTTTGCCCAATTCAGGCCATTTTTGGGGCCTTTTTCAGGCTAAAACGGCCCAAAAAACAGCTCAAAAAACAGCCTGAAAATGGCCCAATATCCAGCCTGGAAAACAGCCTGAAAACAGCCTGGAAAACAGCCTGAAAACAGCCTGGAAAACAGCCTGAAAACAGCCTGGAAAACAGCCTGTTTTTTGGCTGGTTTTGGCCATTTTTCAGACCGATTTCAAGCTGATTTCCAGCGCTCCAGCGCTCCACCACTCTGAAGCCTGCAGAGGACCCAGCTGGCCGGCGAGCAGATGCGCATCAGAAATCTGTGGGCACGCGACAACACGCGTGCCCACAGAGAGGGCTCAGCATGTCACCTCTGGCACGCGTGCCATAGGTTCACCATCACGGGTATAGGGGTTTCCTGCCTGAGCAGCGAGGTGGACCAGAAGGCCTCCAAGGTCCCCTTTCCACTCTTTTATTCCGTTATGCTCTTATAAGCTTGCTCTGATTCTCAGAATATAATCAGAATCAGAATATTCTGATATTCAGTATGTAATCATTCTGTCATTCTGTTAATTAGTCCAATTCATGCTCAACAAGCCACCCAGCCTTCAAATGGTCGCTAAATGAATGGTTATAATCCAGAGGTGGCTTCACATAGTGTAGCTACCGGTTCGCCCAACACCGGAAATGTGCACCGGAAATCCGTGCATGCCTGCGGTGTCACAAAACACAGCAATTCACTCACACACGCCATCTGTACATGCGTGTGGCATCACAAAACATGGCAATTCAATCGCATGCGCCGTCCACACATGTATGCAACATCAAAAACACAGCAATATAGGACGGGATTGCGCCCGGGCAGGTGGGCAGCCACCCACATGTGGCCACTACAGGTTTGCCCGAACCAGACTGAACCGACTGAATCCTATCTCTGTTATAAGTCAAGAATCGTCTGTACCAGGGGTGGGTTCTAATTACCAACTGCTACCGGTCGCAACGGGAGTGCACAAATGCAGAAGCTTTTGCGCATGTGCAGATCATTCATGATGATGTCTGGGTGGGTGGCAGATCCTCCCGCTCCCATTACTACTGGTTTGCAAGAACCAGACCAAACCAGATGAATCCCATCTCTGTTATAAGTCAAGAACCGTCTGTACCAGGAGTGGGTTCTACTTGCCAACTGCTACTGGTTTGCAACAGGAGTGTGCGCACGCAGAAGCTTTCTGGATGCACAGATCATTCATGATGATATCTGGGTGGCTAGGTGGAGCTTCCCATTCCCATTACTACCTGTTCGCAAGAACCAGACCGAACGGCTGAATCCCATCTCTGTTATAAGTCAAGAACCGTCTGTACCAGGAGTGGGTTCTACTTGCCAACTGCTACCGTTTGCAACAGGAGTGCGCACGCAGAAGTTTCTGTGCATGCACAGATCATTCATTATGATATCTGGGTGGCTAGGCGGAGCTTCCCATTCCCATTACTACCTGTTCGCAAGAACCATACTGAACCGGCTGAATCCCATCTCTGTTATAAGTCAAGAACCGTCTGTACCAGGAGTGGGTTCTACTTGCCAACTGCTACCGGTTTGCAACAGGAGTGTGCGCACGCAGAAGTTTCTGTGCATGCACAGATCATTCATTATGATATCTGGGTGGCTAGGCGGAGCTTCCCATTCCCATTACTACCTGTTCGCAAGACCAGACTGAACCGGCTGAATCCCATCTCTGTTATAAGTCAAGAACCGTCTGTACCAGGGGTGGGTTCTAATTATCAACCGCTACCAGTTTGCAATGGGAGTGCACAAATGCAGAAGCTTTTGTGCATGCGCAGATCAGCTTTGTGCATGCGCTGATCATTCATGATGATGTCTGGGTGGGTGGGCGGTTTCTCCCCCGCTCCCATTACTACCGGTTCGCAAGAACCAGACCGAACCGGCTGAATCCCATCTCTGTTATAAGTCAAGAACCCTCTGTACCAGGGTGGGTTCTACTTGTCATCCGCTACCGGTTCGTACCAGGAGTGTGTGCACGCAGAAGCTTCTGCGGCATGCACAGATCATTCATGATGATGTCTGGATGAGTGGGCGGAGCTCCCGCTGCCATTACTACCGGTTCGCAAGAACCGGACAGAGCCGGGAGCAACCCACTACTGGTCTGTACATTTCTTTACCGTCAGTGGCCCATATTTCTTTTCAAAGAGACTGCTTTATTTTAACCTATTTTACTCTGAGGATGCAGATAAGACTAGAAGCAGAGCCTCGGTGGTCAATTTAATGTGTTCCCAGGATGGCTAAAAAAATTTCTACCACGGGGGGGGGAATCAACCCCTTTTGAGAAATCACAATCCTAGGTTACGTTTTCCTTGACAGCAGTCGTGACTCCTCCAGAAGTGTGCGTCATCCAAATGGCTTGAAATGTCATTCTGCACAAGGTGGCCTTCTAGGTGCCTCGGGAACTACAGCGCCCAAGATTCCCACCTGCCCATCGTTGCAGTTTTGTGGCTGACATCTCTGCTAGTAGTCGGGGAAAGCTTTCCTTTTTAAAAAACAAAAAAAGCCATGCACATTTTTTTGAAATGAATGTAAAAAAAATAAATAAAAATAAAACATAGGT